>CAKXZU010000371.1:0-94988 GCA_936014575.1 Bombus lapidarius | reverse complement strand
AAACTTTATAACGTATTACCATATAACGTTATACGTTATATCGTAATGCTACATAACGTTATACGTTATAACGTATTACCATATAACGTTATACGTTATATCGTAATGCTACATAACGTTATACGTTATAACGTTTTACCATATAACGTTATACGTTATATCGTTATGCTACATAACGTTATACGTTATATCGTAATGCTACATAACGTTATACGTTATAACGTAATACTACATAACGTTATACGTTATATCGTATTACCATATATCGTTATACGTTATATCGTAATGCTACATTACGTTATACGTTATATCGTAATGCTACATAACGTTATACGTTATATGGCCATGCTACATAACGTTATACGTTATAATGTATTACCGTATAACATTATACGTTATAACGTATTACCATATGACGTTATACGTTATATCGTAATGCTACATAACGTTATACGTTATAACGTATTACCATTTAACGTTATACGTTATATCGCCATGCTACATAACGTTATACGTTATAACGTATTACCATATAACGTTATACATTATATCGTATTACCATATAACGTTATACGTTATATCGTAATGCTACATAACGTTATACGTTAAATCGTATTACCATATAACGTTATACGTTATATCGTAATGCTACATAACGTTATACGTTATATCGTAATGGTACATAACGTTATACGTTATAACGTATTAACATAAAACGTTATACATTATATCGTAATGCTACATAACGTTATACGTTATATCGTAATGATACATAACGTTATACGTTATAACGTATTACCATATAACGTCATACGTTATGACGTAATACTATATATCGTAATTCGTTGTAACGCATTACCATATAACGTTATACGTTATATCGTAATGCTACATAACGTTATACGTTATATCGCAATGCTACATAACGTTATAAGTTATTTCGTAATGCTACATAACGTTATACGTTATATCGCAATGATACATAACGTTATACGTTATAACGCGTTATCATATAACGTCATATGTTATGACGCAATACTGTATATCGTAATTCGTTATAACGTATTATCATATAACGTTATACGTTATATCGTAATGCTACATAACGTTATACGTTATATCGTAATGCTACATATCGTTATATGTTATAACGTATTACCATATAACGTTATACGTTATATCGTAAAGGTACATAACATTATACGTTATATCGTATTACCATATAACGTTATACGTTATATCGTAATGCTACGTAACGTTATACGTTATAACGTAACACTATTTAGCATAATTCGTTATAACGTAATGCTACATAACGTTATACGTTATAACGTATTACCATATAACGATATACGTTATAACGTAATACTATATAACGTTATACGTTATATCGTATTACCATATAACGTTATACGTTATAACGTATTACCATATAACGTTATACGTTATATCGTAATGCTACATAACGTTATACGTTATAACGTATTACCATTTAACGTTATACGTTATATCGCCATGCTACATAACGTTATACGTTATAACGTATTACCATATAACGTTATACATTATAACGTATTACCATATAACGTTATACATTATATCGTAATGCTACATAACGTTATACGTTAAATCGTATTACCATATAACGTTATACGTTATATCGTAATGCTACATAACGTTATACGTTATATCGTAATGCTACATAACGTTATACGTTATATCGTAATGCTACATATCGTTATATGTTATAACGTATTACCATATAACGTTATACGTTATATCGTAAAGGTACATAACATTATACGTTATATCGTAATGCTACGTAACGTTATACGTTATAACGTAACACTATTTAGCATAATTCGTTATAACGAAATGCTACATAACGTTATACGTTATAACGTATTACCATATAACGTTATACGTTATATGGCCATGCTACATAACGTTATACGTTATAACGTATTACCATATAACGTTATACGTTATAACGTATTACCATATAACGTTATACGTAACATCGTAATGCTACATAACGTTATACGTTATAACGTATTACCATTTAACGTTATACGTTATATCGCCATGCTACATAACGTTATACGTTATAACGTATTACCATATAACGTTATACGTTATAACGTATTACCATATAACGTTATACGTTATATCGTAATACTACATAACGTTATACGTTATATCGTAATGCTACATAACGTTATACGTAACATCGTATTGCTACATAACGATATACGTTATAACGTAATACTATATAACGTTATACGTTATATCGCCATGCTACATAACGTTATACGTTATAACGTATTACCATACAACGTTATACGTTATAACGTATTACCATATAACGTTATACGTTATAACGTATTACCATATAACGTTATACGATATATCGTAAGGCTACATAACGTTATTCGTTATGACGTATTACCATATAACGTTATACGTTATATCGTAATGCTACATAACGTTATACGTTATAACGTATTACCATATAACGTTATACGTTATATCGTTATGCTACATAACGTTATACGTTATATCGTAATGCTACATAACGTTATACGTTATAACGTAATACTACATAACGTTATACGTTATATCGTATTACCATATATCGTTATACGTTATATCGTAATGCTACATTACGTTATACGTTATATCGTAATGCTACATAACGTTATACGTTATATGGCCATGCTACATAACGTTATACGTTATAATGTATTACCGTATAACGTTATACGTTATAACGTATTACCATATGACGTTATACGTTATATCGTAATGCTACATAACGTTATACGTTATAACGTATTACCATTTAACGTTATACGTTATATCGCCATGCTACATAACGTTATACGTTATAACGTATTACCATATAACGTTATACATTATATCGTATTACCATATAACGTTATACGTTATATCGTAATGCTACATAACGTTATACGTTAAATCGTATTACCATATAACGTTATACGTTATATCGTAATGCTACATAACGTTATACGTTATATCGTAATGGTACATAACGTTATACGTTATAACGTATTAACATAAAACGTTATACATTATATCGTAATGCTACATAACGTTATACGTTATATCGTAATGATACATAACGTTATACGTTATAACGTATTACCATATAACGTCATACGTTATGACGTAATACTATATATCGTAATTCGTTGTAACGCATTACCATATAACGTTATACGTTATATCGTAATGCTACATAACGTTATACGTTATATCGCAATGCTACATAACGTTATAAGTTATTTCGTAATGCTACATAACGTTATACGTTATATCGCAATGATACATAACGTTATACGTTATAACGCGTTATCATATAACGTCATATGTTATGACGCAATACTGTATATCGTAATTCGTTATAACGTATTATCATATAACGTTATACGTTATATCGTAATGCTACATAACGTTATACGTTATATCGTAATGCTACATATCGTTATATGTTATAACGTATTACCATATAACGTTATACGTTATATCGTAAAGGTACATAACATTATACGTTATATCGTATTACCATATAACGTTATACGTTATATCGTAATGCTACGTAACGTTATACGTTATAACGTAACACTATTTAGCATAATTCGTTATAACGTAATGCTACATAACGTTATACGTTATAACGTATTACCATATAACGATATACGTTATAACGTAATACTATATAACGTTATACGTTATATCGTATTACCATATAACGTTATACGTTATAACGTATTACCATATAACGTTATACGTTATATCGTAATGCTACATAACGTTATACGTTATAACGTATTACCATTTAACGTTATACGTTATATCGCCATGCTACATAACGTTATACGTTATAACGTATTACCATATAACGTTATACATTATAACGTATTACCATATAACGTTATACATTATATCGTAATGCTACATAACGTTATACGTTAAATCGTATTACCATATAACGTTATACGTTATATCGTAATGCTACATAACGTTATACGTTATATCGTAATGGTACATAACGTTATACGTTATAACGTATTAACATAAAACGTTATACATTATATCGTAATGCTACATAACGTTATACGTTATATCGTAATGATACATAACGTTATACGTTATAACGTATTACCATATAACGTCATACGTTATGACGTAATACTATATATCGTAATTCGTTGTAACGCATTACCATATAACGTTATACGTTATATCGTAATGCTACATAACGTTATACGTTATATCGCAATGCTACATAACGTTATAAGTTATATCGCAATGATACATAACGTTATACGTTATAACGCGTTATCATATAACGTCATATGTTATGACGCAATACTGTATATCGTAATTCGTTATAACGTATTATCATATAACGTTATACGTTATATCGTAATGCTACATAACGTTATACGTTATATCGTAATGCTACAAATCGTTATATGTTATAACGTATTACCATATAACGTTATACATTATATCGTAAAGGTACATAACATTATACGTTATATCGTATTACCATATAACGTTATACGTTATATCGTAATGCTACGTAACGTTATACGTTATAACGTAACACTATTTAGCATAATTCGTTATAACGTAATGCTACATAACGTTATACGTTATAACGTATTACCATATAACGTTATACGTTATATGGCCATGCTACATAACGTTATACGTTATAACGTATTACCATATAACGTTATACGTTATAACGTATTACCATATAACGTTATACGTAACATCGTAATGCTACATAACGTTATACGTTATAACGTATTACCATTTAACGTTATACGTTATATCGCCATGCTACATAACGTTATACGTTATAACGTATTACCATATAACGTTATACGTTATAACGTATTACCATATAACGTAATACGTTATATCGTAATACTACATAACGTTATACGTTATATCGTAATGCTACATAACGTTATACGTAACATCGTAATGCTACATAACGATATACGTTATAACGTAATACTATATAACGTTATACGTTATATCGCCATGCTACATAACGTTATACGTTATAACGTATTACCATACAACGTTATACGTTATAACGTATTACCATATAACGTTATAGGTTATAACGTATTATCATGTAACGTCATACGTTATGACGTAATACTGTATATCGTAATTCGTTATAACGTATTACCATATAACGTTATACGTTATATCGTAATGGTACATAACGTTATAAGTTATAACGTATTACCATATAACGTTATACGTTATAACGTATTACCATATAACGTTATACGTTATAACGTATTATCATATAACGTTATACGTTATATCGTAATGGTACATAACGTTACACGTTATAACGTATTACCATATAACGTTATACGTTATAACGTATTACCATATAACGTTATACGATATATCGTAAGGCTACATAACGTTATTCGTTATGACGTATTACCATATAACGTTATACGTTATATCGTAATGCTACATAACGTTATACGTTATATCGTAATGGTACATAACGTTATACGTTATAACGTATTAACATAAAACGTTATACATTATATCGTAATGCTACATAACGTTATACGTTATATCGTAATGATACATAACGTTATACGTTATAACGTATTACCATATAACGTCATACGTTATGACGTAATACTATATATCGTAATTCGTTGTAACGCATTACCATATAACGTTATACGTTATATCGTAATGCTACATAACGTTATACGTTATATCGCAATGCTACATAACGTTATAAGTTATTTCGTAATGCTACATAACGTTATACGTTATATCGCAATGATACATAACGTTATACGTTATAACGCGTTATCATATAACGTCATATGTTATGACGCAATACTGTATATCGTAATTCGTTATAACGTATTATCATATAACGTTATACGTTATATCGTAATGCTACATAACGTTATACGTTATATCGCAATGCTACATATCGTTATATGTTATAACGTATTACCATATAACGTTATACGTTATATCGTAAAGGTACATAACATTATACGTTATATCGTATTACCATATAACGTTATACGTTATATCGTAATGCTACGTAACGTTATACGTTATAACGTAACACTATTTAGCATAATTCGTTATAACGTAATGCTACATAACGTTATACGTTATAACGTATTACCATATAACGATATACGTTATAACGTAATACTATATAACGTTATACGTTATATCGTATTACCATATAACGTTATACGTTATAACGTATTACCATATAACGTTATACGTTATATCGTAATGCTACATAACGTTATACGTTATAACGTATTACCATTTAACGTTATACGTTATATCGCCATGCTACATAACGTTATACGTTATAACGTATTACCATATAACGTTATACATTATAACGTATTACCATATAACGTTATACATTATATCGTAATGCTACATAACGTTATACGTTAAATCGTATTACCATATAACGTTATACGTTATATCGTAATGCTACATAACGTTATACGTTATATCGTAATGGTACATAACGTTATACGTTATATCGTAATGGTACATAACGTTATACGTTATAACGTATTAACATAAAACGTTATACATTATATCGTAATGCTACATAACGTTATACGTTATATCGTAATGATACATAACGTTATACGTTATAACGTATTACCATATAACGTCATACGTTATGACGTAATACTATATATCGTAATTCGTTGTAACGCATTACCATATAACGTTATACGTTATATCGTAATGCTACATAACGTTATACGTTATATCGCAATGCTACATAACGTTATAAGTTATATCGCAATGATACATAACGTTATACGTTATAACGCGTTATCATATAACGTCATATGTTATGACGCAATACTGTATATCGTAATTCGTTATAACGTATTATCATATAACGTTATACGTTATATCGTAATGCTACATAACGTTATACGTTATATCGTAATGCTACAAATCGTTATATGTTATAACGTATTACCATATAACGTTATACATTATATCGTAAAGGTACATAACATTATACGTTATATCGTATTACCATATAACGTTATACGTTATATCGTAATGCTACGTAACGTTATACGTTATAACGTAACACTATTTAGCATAATTCGTTATAACGTAATGCTACATAACGTTATACGTTATAACGTATTACCATATAACGTTATACGTTATATGGCCATGCTACATAACGTTATACGTTATAACGTATTACCATATAACGTTATACGTTATAACGTATTACCATATAACGTTATACGTAACATCGTAATGCTACATAACGTTATACGTTATAACGTATTACCATTTAACGTTATACGTTATATCGCCATGCTACATAACGTTATACGTTATAACGTATTACCATATAACGTTATACGTTATAACGTATTACCATATAACGTTATACGTTATATCGTAATACTACATAACGTTATACGTTATATCGTAATGCTACATAACGTTATACGTAACATCGTAATGCTACATAACGATATACGTTATAACGTAATACTATATAACGTTATACGTTATATCGCCATGCTACATAACGTTATACGTTATAACGTATTACCATACAACGTTATACGTTATAACGTATTACCATATAACGTTATAGGTTATAACGTATTATCATGTAACGTCATACGTTATGACGTAATACTGTATATCGTAATTCGTTATAACGTATTACCATATAACGTTATACGTTATATCGTAATGGTACATAACGTTATAAGTTATAACGTATTACCATATAACGTTATACGTTATAACGTATTACCATATAACGTTATACGTTATAACGTATTATCATATAACGTTATACGTTATATCGTAATGGTACATAACGTTACACGTTATAACGTATTACCATATAACGTTATACGTTATAACGTATTACCATATAACGTTATACGATATATCGTAAGGCTACATAACGTTATTCGTTATGACGTATTACCATATAACGTTATACGTTATATCGTAATGCCACATAACGTTATACGTTATATCGTAATGGTACATAACGTTATACGTTATAACGTATTAACATAAAACGTTATACGTTATATCGTAATGCTACATAACGTTGTACGTTATATCGTAATGATACATAACGTTATACGATATAACGTATTACCATATAACGTCATACGTTATGACGTAATACTATATATCGTAATTCGTTATAACGTATTACCATATAACGTTATACGTTATATCGTAATGCTACATAACGTTATAAGTTATATCGTAATGCTACATAACGTTATACGTTATATCGCAATGATACATAACGTTATACGTTATAACGTATCATCATATAACGTCATATGTTATGACGCAATACTGTATATCGTAATTCGTTATAACGTATTACCATATAACGTTATACGTTATATCGTAATGCTACATAACGTTATACGTTATATCGTAATGGTACATAACGTTATACGTTATAACGTATTACCATATAACGTTATACGTTATAACGTATTACCATATAACGTTATACGTTATATCGTAATGCTACATAACGTTATACGTTATAACGTATTACCATATAACGTTATACGTTATATCGCCATGCTACATAACGTTATACGTTATAACGTATTACCACATAACGTTATACGTTATAACGTATTACCATATAACGTTATACGTTATAACGTATTACCATATAACGTTATACGTTATATCGTAATGCTACATAACGTTATACGTTATATCGTAATGGTACATAACGTTATACGTTATAACGTATTACCATAAAACGTTATACGTTATATCGTAAGGCTACATAACGTTATACGTTATATCGTAATGATACATAACGTTATACGTTATAACGTATTACCATATAACGTCATACGTTATGACGTAATACTATATATCGTAATTCGTTATAACGTGTTACCAAATAACGTTATACGTTATATCGTAATGCTACATACCGTTATACGTTATATCGCAATGATACATAACGTTATACGTTATAACGTATTACCATATAACGTTATACGTTATATCGTAATGCTACATAACGTTATACGTTATAACGTATTACCATTTAACGTTATACGTTATATCGCCATGCTACATAACGTTATACGTTATAACGTATTACCATATAACGTTACACATTATATCGTATTACCATATAACGTTATACGTTATATCGTAATGCTACATAACGTTATACGTTAAATCGTATTACCATATAACGTTATACGTTATATCGTAATGCTACATAACGTTATACGTTATATCGTAATGGTACATAACGTTATACGTTATAACGTATTAACATAAAACGTCATACATTATATCGTAATGCTACATAACGTTATACGTTATATCGTAATGATACATAACGTTATACGTTATAACGTATTACCATATAACGTCATACGTTATGACGTAATACTATATATCGTAATTCGTTGTAACGCATTACCATATAACGTTATACGTTATATCGTAATGCTACATAACGTTATTAGTTATATCGCAATGCTACATAACGTTATAAGTTATTTCGTAATGCTACATAACGTTATACGTTATATCGCAATGATACATAACGTTATACGTTATAACGCGTTATCATATAACGTCATATGTTATGACGCAATACTGTATATCGTAATTCGTTATAACGTATTATCATATAACGTTATACGTTATATCGTAATGCTACATAACGTTATACGTTATATCGTAATGCTACATATCGTTATATGTTATAACGTATTACCATATAACGTTATACGTTATATCGTAAAGGTACATAACATTATACGTTATATCGTATTACCATATAACGTTATACGTTATATCGTAATGCTACGTAACGTTATACGTTATAACGTAACACTATTTAGCATAATTCGTTATAACGTAATACTACATAACGTTATACGTTATAACGTATTACCATATAACGATATACGTTATAACGTAATACTATATAACGTTATACGTTATATCGTATTACCATATAACGTTATACGTTATAACGTATTACCATATATCGTTATACGTTATATCGTAATGCTACATAACGTTATACGTTATAACGTATTACCATTTAACGTTATACGTTATATCGCCATGCTACATAACGTTATACGTTATAACGTATTACCATATAACGTTATACATTATAACGTATTACCATATAACGTTATACATTATATCGTAATGCTACATAACGTTATACGTTAAATCGTATTACCATATAACGTTATACGTTATATCGTAATGCTACATAACGTTATACGTTATATCGTAATGGTACATAACGTTATACGTTATAACGTATTAACATAAAACGTTATACATTATATCGTAATGCTACATAACGTTATACGTTATATCGTAATGATACATAACGTTATACGTTATAACGTATTACCATATAACGTCATACGTTATGACGTAATACTATATATCGTAATTCGTTGTAACGCATTACCATATAACGTTATACGTTATATCGTAATGCTACGTAACGTTATACGTTATAACGTAACACTATTTAGCATAATTCGTTATAACGTAATGCTACATAACGTTATACGTTATAACGTATTACCATATAACGATATACGTTATAACGTAATACTATATAACGTTATACGTTATATCGTATTACCATATAACGTTATACGTTATAACGTATTACCATATAACGTTATACGTTATATCGTAATGCTACATAACGTTATACGTTATAACGTATTACCATTTAACGTTATACGTTATATCGCCATGCTACATAACGTTATACGTTAAATCGTATTACCATATAACGTTATACGTTATATCGTAATGCTACATAACGTTATACGTTATATCGTAATGGTACATAACGTTATACGTTATAACGTATTAACATAAAACGTTATACATTATATCGTAATGCTACATAACGTTATACGTTATATCGTAATGATACATAACGTTATACGTTATAACGTATTACCATATAACGTCATACGTTATGACGTAATACTATATATCGTAATTCGTTGTAACGCATTACCATATAACGTTATACGTTATATCGTAATGCTACATAACGTTATACGTTATATCGCAATGCTACATAACGTTATAAGTTATTTCGTAATGCTACATAACGTTATACGTTATATCGCAATGATACATAACGTTATACGTTATAACGCGTTATCATATAACGTCATATGTTATGACGCAATACTGTATATCGTAATTCGTTATAACGTATTATCATATAACGTTATACGTTATATCGTAATGCTACATAACGTTATACGTTATATCGTAATGCTACATATCGTTATATGTTATAACGTATTACCATATAACGTTATACGTTATATCGTAAAGGTACATAACATTATACGTTATATCGTATTACCATATAACGTTATACGTTATATCGTAATGCTACGTAACGTTATACGTTATAACGTAACACTATTTAGCATAATTCGTTATAACGTAATGCTACATAACGTTATACGTTATAACGTATTACCATATAACGATATACGTTATAACGTATTATCATATAACGTCATACGTTATGACGTAATACTGTATATCGTAATTCGTTATAACGTATTACCATATAACGTTATACGTTATATCGTAATGCTACATAACGTTATACGCTATAACGTAATACTACATAGCGATATACGTTATAACGTAATACTATGTAACGTTATACGTTATATCGTAATGCTACATAACGTTCTACGCTATAACGTAATACTACATAACGTTATACGTTATATCGTATTACCATATAACTTTATACGTTATATCGTAATGCTACATATCGTTATACGTTATATCGTAATGCTACATAACGTTATTCGATATATCGTAATGCTACATAACGTTATACGTTATATCGTAATGCTACATAACGTTATACGTAATATCGTATTACCATATAACGTTATACGTTATAACGTATTACCATATAACGTTATACGTTATATCGTAATGCTACATAACGTTATACGTTATAACGTATTACCATTTAACGTTATACGTTATATCGCCATGCTACATAACGTTATACGTTATAACGTATTACCATATAACGTTATACATTATATCGTATTACCATATAACGTTATACGTTATATCGTAATGCTACATAACGTTATACGTTAAATCGTATTACCATATAACGTTATACGTTATATCGTAATGCTACATAACGTTATACGTTATATCGTAATGGTACATAACGTTATACGTTATAACGTATTAACATAAAACGTTATACATTATATCGTAATGCTACATAACGTTATACGTTATATCGTAATGATACATAACGTTATACGTTATAACGTATTACCATATAACGTCATACGTTATGACGTAATACTATATATCGTAATTCGTTGTAACGCATTACCATATAACGTTATACGTTATATCGTAATGCTACATAACGTTATACGTTATATCGCAATGCTACATAACGTTATACGTTATAACGTATTACCATACAACGTTATACGTTATAACGTATTACCATATAACGTTATAGGTTATAACGTATTATCATGTAACGTCATACGTTATGACGTAATACTGTATATCGTAATTCGTTATAACGTATTACCATATAACGTTATACGTTATATCGTAATGGTACATAACGTTATAAGTTATAACGTATTACCATATAACGTTATACGTTATAACGTATTACCATATAACGTTATACGTTATAACGTATTATCATATAACGTTATACGTTATATCGTAATGGTACATAACGTTACACGTTATAACGTATTACCATATAACGTTATACGTTATAACGTATTACCATATAACGTTATACGTTATAACGTATTACCATATAACGTTATACGATATATCGTAAGGCTACATAACGTTATTCGTTATGACGTATTACCATATAACGTTATACGTTATATCGTAATGGTACATAACGTTATACGTTATAACGTATTAACATAAAACGTTATACGTTATATCGTAATGCTACATAACGTTGTACGTTATATCGTAATGATACATAACGTTATACGATATAACGTATTACCATATAACGTCATACGTTATGACGTAATACTATATATCGTAATTCGTTATAACGTATTACCATATAACGTTATACGTTATATCGTAATGCTACATAACGTTATAAGTTATATCGTAATGCTACATAACGTTATACGTTATATCGCAATGATACATAACGTTATACGTTATAACGTATCATCATATAACGTCATATGTTATGACGCAATACTGTATATCGTAATTCGTTATAACGTATTACCATATAACGTTATACGTTATATCGTAATGCTACATAACGTTATACGTTATATCGTAATGGTACATAACGTTATACGTTATAACGTATTACCATATAACGTTATACGTTATAACGTATTACCATATAACGTTATACGTTATAACGTATTACCATATAACGTTATACGTTATAACGTATTACCATATAACGTTATACGTTATATCGTAATGCTACATAACGTTATACGTTATAACGTATTACCATATAACGTTATACGTTATATCGCCATGCTACATAACGTTATACGTTATAACGTATTACCACATAACGTTATACGTTATAACGTATTACCATATAACGTTATACGTTATAACGTATTACCATATAACGTTATACGTTATATCGTAATGCTACATAACGTTATACGTTATATCGTAATGGTACATAACGTTATACGTTATAACGCATTACCATAAAACGTTATACGTTATATCGTAAGGCTACATAACGTTATACGTTATATCGTAATGATACATAACGTTATACGTTATAACGTATTACCATATAACGTCATACGTTATGACGTAATACTATATATCGTAATTCGTTATAACGTGTTACCAAATAACGTTATACGTTATATCGTAATGCTACATACCGTTATACGTTATATCGCAATGATACATAACGTTATACGTTATAACGTATTATCATATAACGTCATACGTTATGACGTAATACTGTATATCGTAATTCGTTATAACGTATTACCATATAACGTTATACGTTATATCGTAATGCTACATAACGTTATACGCTATAACGTAATACTACATAGCGATATACGTTATAACGTAATACTATGTAACGTTATACGTTATATCGTAATGCTACATAACGTTCTACGCTATAACGTAATACTACATAACGTTATACGTTATATCGTATTACCATATAACTTTATACGTTATATCGTAATGCTACATATCGTTATACGTTATATCGTAATGCTACATAACGTTATTCGATATATCGTAATGCTACATAACGTTATACGTTATATCGTAATGCTACATAACGTTATACGTTATATCGTAATGGTACATAACGTTATACGTTATAACGTATTACCATATAACGTTATACGTTATAACGTATTACCATATAACGTTATTCGATATTACGTATTACCATATAACGTTATACGTTATAACGTAATACTACATAACGATATACGTTATAACGTATTACCATATAACGTTATACGTTATAACGTATTATCATATAACGTTATACGCTATATCGTAATGCTACATAACATTATACGTTATAACGTACTACCATATAACGTTATACGTTGTAACGTATTACCATATAACGTTATCCGTTATATCGTAATGCTACATAACGTTATACGTTATAACGTATTACCATATAACGTTATACGTTATATCGCCATGCTACATGACGTTATACGTTATAACGTATTATCATATAACGTTATACGTTATATCGTAATGCCACATAACGTTATACGTTATATCGTAATGGTACATAACGTTATACGTTATAACGTATTAAGATAAACCGTTATACGTTATATCGTAATGCTACATAACGTTGTACGTTATATCGTAATGATACATAACGTTATACGTTATAACGTATTTCCATATATCGTCATACGTTATGACGTAATACTATATATCGTAATTCGTTATAACGTATTACCATATAACGTTATACGTCATATCGTAGTGCTACATATCGTTATACGTTATAACGTAATACTATGTAACGTTATACGTTATATCGTAATGCTACATAACGTTCTACGCTATAACGTAATACTACATAACGTTATACGTTATATCGTATTACCATATAACGTTATACGTCATATCGTAGTGCTACATATCGTTATACGTTATATCGTAATGCTACATAACGTTATTCGATATATCGTAATGCTACATAACGTTATACGTTATATCGTAATGCTACATAACGTTATACGTTATATCGTAATGGTACATAACGTTATACGTTATAACGTATTACCATATAGCGTTATAAGTTATATCGTAATGCTACATAACGTTATACGTTATATCGTAATGGTACATAACGTTATACGTTATATCGTAATGATTCATAACGTTAAACTTTATAACGTAACACTACATAACGATATACGTTATAACGTAATACTATATAACGTTATACCTTATATCGTATTACCATATAACGTTATACGTTATATCGTAATGCTACATAACGTTATACGTTATATCGTATTACTATATAACGTTATACGTTATATGGCCATGCTACATAACGTTATACGTTATAACGTATTACCATATAACGTTATACGTTATAACGTATTACCATATAACGTTATACGTTATAACGTATTACCATATAACGTTATACGTTATAACGTATTACCATATAACGTTATACGTTATATCGTAATACTACATACCTATATACGTTATAACGTAATACTATGTAACGTTATACGTTATATCGTTATGCTACATATCGTTATACGTAACATCGTAATGCTACATAACGTATTACGTAACATCGTAATGCTACATAACGTTATACGTTATAACGTATTACCATATAACGTCATACGTTATGACGTAATACTATATATCGTAATTCGTTATAATGTTTTACCACATAACGATATACGTTATATCGTAATGCTACATAACGTAATACGTTATATCGCAATGCTACATAACATTATACGTTATAACGTATTACCATATAACCTTATACGTTATAACGTATTACCATATAACGTTATACGTTATAACGTATTACCATATAATGTTATACGTTATATCGTAATGCTACATAACGTTATACGTTATATCGTAATGCTACATAACGTTATGCGTCATAACGTAATACTATATAACGATATACGTTATTACGTAATACTATATAACGTTATACGTTATAACGTATTACCATATAACGTTATACGTTATAACGTATTACCATATAATGTTATACGTTATATCGTAATGCTACGTAACGTTATACGTTATATCGTAATGCTACATAACGTTATGCGTCATAACGTAATACTATATAACGATATACGTTATTACGTAATACTATATAACGTTATACGTTATATCGTAATACTACATACCGATATACGTTATAACGTAATACTATGTAACGTTAGACGTTATATCGTTATGCTACATATCGTTATACATAACGTATTACGTAACATCGTAATGCTACATAACGTTATACGTTATATCGTATTACCATATAACGTTATACGTTATAACGTATTACCATATAACGTTATACGTTATAACGTATTACCATATAACGTTATACGTTATATCGTAATGCTACATAACGTTATACGTTATAACGTATTACCATATAACGTTATACGTTATATCGCTATGCTACATGACGTTATACGTTATAACGTACTACCATATAACGTTATACGTTATATAATAATGATACATAACGTTATATGTTATAACGTATTACCATATAACGTCATACCTTATTACGTAATACTATATATCGTAATTCGTTATAACGTATTACCATATAACGTTATACGTTATATCGTAATGATACATAACGTTATACGTTATAACGTATTACCATATAACGTCATACGTTATAACGTAATACTATATATCGTAATTCGTTATAACGTGTTACCAAATAACGTTATACGTTATATCGTAATGCTACATACCGTTATACGTTATATCGCTATGCTACATGACGTTATACGTTATAACGTACTACCATATAACGTTATACGTTATATAATAATGATACATAACGTTATACTTTATAACGTATTACCATATAACGTCATACCTTATGACGTAATACTATATATCGTAATTCGTTATAACGTATTAGCATATAACGTTATACGTTATATCGTAATGATACATAACGTTATACGTTATAACGTAATACCATATAACGCCATACGTTATGACGTAATACTATATATCGTAATTCGTTATAACGTGTTACCAAATAACGTTATACGTTATATCGTAATGCTACATACCGTTATACGTTATATCGCAATGATACATAACGTTATACGTTATAACGTATTATCATATAACGTCATACGTTATGACGTAATACTGTATATCGTAATTCGTTATAACGTATTACCATATAACGTTATACGTTATATCGTAATGCTACATAACGTTATACGTTATAACGTAATACTATGTAACGTTATACGTTATATCGTAATGCTACATAACGTTCTACGCTATAACGTAATACTACATAACGTTATACATTATATCGTATTACCATATAACGTTATACGTTATATCGTAATGCTACATATCGTTATACGTTATATCGTAATGCTACATAACGTTATTCGATATATCGTAATGCTACATAACGTTATACGTTATATCGTAATGCTACATAACGTTATAAGTTATATCGTAATGGTACATAACGTTATACGTTATAACGTATTACCATATAACGTTATACGTTATAACGTATTACCATATAACGTTATTCGATATTACGTATTACCATATAACGTTATACGTTATAACGTAATACTACATAACGATATACGTTATAACGTATTACCATATAACGTTATACGTTATAACGTATTACCATATAATGTTATACGTTATATCGTAATGCTACGTAACGTTATACGTTATATCGTAATGCTACATAACGTTATGCGTCATAACGTAATACTATATAACGATATACGTTATTACGTAATACTATATAACGTTATACGTTATATCGTAATACTACATACCGATATACGTTATAACGTAATACTATGTAACGTTAGACGTTATATCGTTATGCTACATATCGTTATACATAACGTATTACGTAACATCGTAATGCTACATAACGTTATACGTTATATCGTATTACCATATAACGTTATACGTTATAACGTATTACCATATAACGTTATACGTTATAACGTATTACCATATAACGTTATACGTTATATCGTAATGCTACATAACGTTATACGTTATAACGTATTACCATATAACGTTATACGTTATATCGCTATGCTACATGACGTTATACGTTATAACGTACTACCATATAACGTTATACGTTATATAATAATGATACATAACGTTATATGTTATAACGTATTACCATATAACGTCATACCTTATTACGTAATACTATATATCGTAATTCGTTATAACGTATTACCATATAACGTTATACGTTATATCGTAATGATACATAACGTTATACGTTATAACGTATTACCATATAACGTCATACGTTATAACGTAATACTATATATCGTAATTCGTTATAACGTGTTACCAAATAACGTTATACGTTATATCGTAATGCTACATACCGTTATACGTTATATCGCTATGCTACATGACGTTATACGTTATAACGTACTACCATATAACGTTATACGTTATATAATAATGATACATAACGTTATACTTTATAACGTATTACCATATAACGTCATACCTTATGACGTAATACTATATATCGTAATTCGTTATAACGTATTAGCATATAACGTTATACGTTATATCGTAATGATACATAACGTTATACGTTATAACGTAATACCATATAACGCCATACGTTATGACGTAATACTATATATCGTAATTCGTTATAACGTGTTACCAAATAACGTTATACGTTATATCGTAATGCTACATACCGTTATACGTTATATCGCAATGATACATAACGTTATACGTTATAACGTATTATCATATAACGTCATACGTTATGACGTAATACTGTATATCGTAATTCGTTATAACGTATTACCATATAACGTTATACGTTATATCGTAATGCTACATAACGTTATACGTTATAACGTAATACTATGTAACGTTATACGTTATATCGTAATGCTACATAACGTTCTACGCTATAACGTAATACTACATAACGTTATACATTATATCGTATTACCATATAACGTTATACGTTATATCGTAATGCTACATATCGTTATACGTTATATCGTAATGCTACATAACGTTATTCGATATATCGTAATGCTACATAACGTTATACGTTATATCGTAATGCTACATAACGTTATAAGTTATATCGTAATGGTACATAACGTTATACGTTATAACGTATTACCATATAACGTTATACGTTATAACGTATTACCATATAACGTTATTCGATATTACGTATTACCATATAACGTTATACGTTATAACGTAATACTACATAACGATATACGTTATAACGTATTACCATATAACGTTATACGTTATAACGTATTATCATATAACGTTATACGTTATATCGTAATGGTACATAACGTTATACGTTATAACGTATTATCATATAACGTTATACGTTATATCGTAATGGTACATAACGTTATACGTTATAACGTATTACCATATAGCGTTATAAGTTATATCGTAATGCTACATACCGTTATACGTTATATCGCAATGATACATAACGTTATACGTTATAACGTATTACCATATAACGTTATACGTTATATCGTAATGCTACATGACGTTATACGTTATAACGTACTACCATATAACGTTATACGTTATATAATAATGATACATAACGTTATACGTTATAACGTATTACCATATAACGTCATACCTTATGACGTAATACTATATATCGTAATTCGTTATAACGTATTACCATATAACGTTATACGTTATATCGTAATGCTACATAACGTTATACGTTATATCGTAATGATACATAACGTTATACGTTATAACGTATTACCATATAACGTCATACGGTATGACGTAATACTATATATCGTAATTCGTTATAACGTGTTACCAAATAACGTTATACGTTATATCGTAATGCTACATACCGTTATACGTTATATCGCAATGATACATAACGTTATACGTTATAACGTATTATCATATAACGTCATACGTTATGACGTAATACTGTATATCGTAATTCGTTATAACGTATTACCATATAACGTTATACGTTATATCGTATTACTATATAACGTTATACGTTATATGGCCATGCTACATAACGTTATACGTTATAACGTATTACCATATAACGTTATACGTCATATCGTAGTGCTACATATCGTTATACGTTATAACGTAATACTATGTAACGTTATACGTTATATCGTAATGCTACATAACGTTCTACGCTATAACGTAATACTACATAACGTTATACGTTATATCGTATTACCATATAACGTTATACGTCATATCGTAGTGCTACATATCGTTATACGTTATATCGTAATGCTACATAACGTTATTCGATATATCGTAATGCTACATAACGTTATACGTTATATCGTAATGCTACATAACGTTATACGTTATATCGTAATGGTACATAACGTTATACGTTATAACGTATTACCATATAGCGTTATAAGTTATATCGTAATGCTACATAACGTTATACGTTATATCGTAATGGTACATAACGTTATACGTTATATCGTAATGATTCATAACGTTAAACTTTATAACGTAACACTACATAACGATATACGTTATAACGTAATACTATATAACGTTATACCTTATATCGTATTACCATATAACGTTATACGTTATATCGTAATGCTACATAACGTTATACGTTATATCGTATTACTATATAACGTTATACGTTATATGGCCATGCTACATATCGTTATACGTTATAACGTATTACCATATAACGTTATACGTTATAACGTATTACCATATAACGTTATACGTTATAACGTATTACCATATAACGTTATACGTTATAACGTATTTCCATATAACGTTATACGTTATATCGTAATACTACATACCGATATACGTTATAACGTAATACTATGTAACGTTATACGTTATATCGTTATGCTACATATCGTTATACGTAACATCGTAATGCTACATAACGTATTACGTAACATCGTAATGCTACATAACGTTATACGTTATAACGTATTACCATATAACGTCATACGTTATGACGTAATACTATATATCGTAATTCGTTATAATGTTTTACCACATAACGATATACGTTATATCGTAATGCTACATAACGTAATACGTTATATCGCAATGCTACATAACATTATACGTTATAACGTATTACCATATAACCTTATACGTTATAACGTATTACCATATAACGTTATACGTTATAACGTATTACCATATAATGTTATACGTTATATCGTAATGCTACATAACGTTATACGTTATATCGTAATGCTACATAACGTTATGCGTCATAACGTAATACTATATAACGATATACGTTATTACGTAATACTATATAACGTTATACGTTATATCGTATTACCATATAACGTTATACGTTATAACGTATTACCATATAACGTTATACGTTATATCGTAATGCTACATAACGTTATACGTTATAACGTATTACCATATAACGTTATACGTTATAACGTATTACCATATAACGTTATACGTTATAACGTATTACCTTATAACGTTATACGTTATATCGTAATACTACATACCGATATACGTTATAACGTAATACTATGTAACGTTATACGTTATATCGTTATGCTACATATCGTTATACGTAACATCGTAATGCTACATAACGTATTACGTAACATGGTAATGCTACATAACGTTATACGTTATAACGTATTACCATATAACGTCATACGTTATGACGTAATACTATATATCGTAATTCGTTATAATGTTTTACCACATAACGATATACGTTATATCGTAATGCTACATAACGTAATACGTTATATCGCAATGCTACATAACATTATACGTTATAACGTATTACCATATAACCTTATACGTTATAACGTATTACCATATAACGTTATACGTTATAACGTATTACCATATAATGTTATACGTTATATCGTAATGCTACGTAACGTTATACGTTATATCGTAATGCTACATAACGTTATGCGTCATAACGTAATACTATATAACGATATACGTTATTACGTAATACTATATAACGTTATACGTTATATCGTAATACTACATACCGATATACGTTATAACGTAATACTATGTAACGTTAGACGTTATATCGTTATGCTACATATCGTTATACGTAACATCGTAATGCTACATAACGTATTACGTAACATCGTAATGCTACATAACGTTATACGTTATATCGTATTACCATATAACGTTATACGTTATAACGTATTACCATATAACGTTATACGTTATAACGTATTACCATATAACGTTATACGTTATATCGTAATGCTACATAACGTTATACGTTATAACGTATTACCATATAACGTTATACGTTATATCGCTATGCTACATGACGTTATACGTTATAACGTACTACCATATAACGTTATACGTTATATAATAATGATACATAACGTTATATGTTATAACGTATTACCATATAACGTCATACCTTATTACGTAATACTATATATCGTAATTCGTTATAACGTATTACCATATAACGTTATACGTTATATCGTAATGATACATAACGTTATACGTTATAACGTATTACCATATAACGTCATACGTTATAACGTAATACTATATATCGTAATTCGTTATAACGTGTTACCAAATAACGTTATACGTTATATCGTAATGCTACATACCGTTATACGTTATATCGCTATGCTACATGACGTTATACGTTATAACGTACTACCATATAACGTTATACGTTATATAATAATGATACATAACGTTATACTTTATAACGTATTACCATATAACGTCATACCTTATGACGTAATACTATATATCGTAATTCGTTATAACGTATTAGCATATAACGTTATACGTTATATCGTAATGATACATAACGTTATACGTTATAACGTAATACCATATAACGCCATACGTTATGACGTAATACTATATATCGTAATTCGTTATAACGTGTTACCAAATAACGTTATACGTTATATCGTAATGCTACATACCGTTATACGTTATATCGCAATGATACATAACGTTATACGTTATAACGTATTATCATATAACGTCATACGTTATGACGTAATACTGTATATCGTAATTCGTTATAACGTATTACCATATAACGTTATACGTTATATCGTAATGCTACATAACGTTATACGTTATAACGTAATACTATGTAACGTTATACGTTATATCGTAATGCTACATAACGTTCTACGCTATAACGTAATACTACATAACGTTATACATTATATCGTATTACCATATAACGTTATACGTTATATCGTAATGCTACATATCGTTATACGTTATATCGTAATGCTACATAACGTTATTCGATATATCGTAATGCTACATAACGTTATACGTTATATCGTAATGCTACATAACGTTATAAGTTATATCGTAATGGTACATAACGTTATACGTTATAACGTATTACCATATAACGTTATACGTTATAACGTATTACCATATAACGTTATTCGATATTACGTATTACCATATAACGTTATACGTTATAACGTAATACTACATAACGATATACGTTATAACGTATTACCATATAACGTTATACGTTATAACGTATTATCATATAACGTTATACGTTATATCGTAATGGTACATAACGTTATACGTTATAACGTATTATCATATAACGTTATACGTTATATCGTAATGGTACATAACGTTATACGTTATAACGTATTACCATATAGCGTTATAAGTTATATCGTAATGCTACATAACGTTATACGTTATAACGTATTACCATATAACGTTATACGTTATAACGTATTACCATATAACGTTATACGTTATAACGTATTACCATATAACGTTATACGATATATCGTAATGCTACATAACGTTATTCGTTATAACGTATTACCATATAACGTTATACGTTATATCGTAATGCTACATAACGTTATACGTTATATCGCAATGGTACATACCGTTATACGTTATATCGTAATGATTCATAACGTTAAACGTTATAACGTAACACTACATAACGTTATACGTTATATAGTAATACGATATATAATGCTACATAACGTAATACGTTATATCGCAATGCTACATAACATTATACGTTATAACGTATTACCATATAACGTTATACGTTATAACGTATTACCATATAACGTTATACGTTATAACTTATTACCATATAACGTTATACGTTATATCGTAATGCTACATAACGTTATACGTTATATCGTAATGCTACATAACGTTATGCGTCATAACGTAATACTATATAACGATATACGTTATTACGTAATACTATATAACGTTATACGTTATATCGCTATGCTACATGACGTTATACGTTATAACGTACTACCATATAACGTTATACGTTATATAATAATGATACATAACGTTATACGTTATAACGTATTACCATATAACGTCATACCTTATGACGTAATACTATATATCGTAATTCGTTATAACGTATTACCATATAACGTTATACCTTATATCGTAATGATACATAACGTTATACGTTATAACGTATTACCATATAACGTCATACGTTATGACGTAATACTATATATCGTAATTCGTTATAACGTGTTACCAAATAACGTTATACGTTATATCGTAATGCTACATACCGTTATACGTTATATCGCTATGCTACATGACGTTATACGTTATAACGTACTACCATATAACGTTATACGTTATATAATAATGATACATAACGTTATACGTTATAACGTATTACCATATAACGTCATACCTTATGACGTAATACTATATATCGTAATTCGTTATAACGTATTACCATATAACGTTATACGTTATATCGTAATGATACATAACGTTATACGTTATAACGTATTACCATATAACGTCATACGTTATGACGTAATACTATATATCGTAATTCGTTATAACGTGTTACCAAATAACGTTATACGTTATATTGTAATGCTACATACCGTTATACGTTATATCGCAATGATACATAACGTTATACGTTATAACGTATTATCATATAACGTCATACGTTATGACGCAATACTGTATATCGTAATTCGTTATAACGTATTACCATATAACGTTATACGTTATATCGTAATGCTACATGACGTTATACGTTATAACGTATTATCACATAACGTTATACGTTATAACGTATTATCACATAACGTTATACGTTATATCGTAATGCTACATACCGTTATACGTTATATCGCAATGATACATAACGTTATACGTTATAACGTATTGTCATATAACGTCATACGTTATGACGTAATACTGTATATCGTAATTCGTTATAACGTATTACCATATAACGTTATACGTTATATCGTAATGCTACATGACGTTATACGTTATAACGTAATACTACATAGCGATATACGTTATAACGTAATACTATGTAACGTTATACGTTATATCGTAATGCTACATAACGTTCTACGCTATAACGTAATACTACATAACGTTATACGTTATATCGTATTACCATATAACGTTATACGTTATAACGTATTACCATATAACGTTATTCGATATTACGTATTACCATATAACGTTATACGTTATATCGTAATGATACATAACGTTATACGTTATAACGTATTACCATATAACGTCATACGTTATGACGCAATACTATATATCGTAATTCGTTATAACGTGTTACCAAATAACGTTATACGTTATATCGTTATGCTACATACCGTTATACGTTATATCGCTAAGCTACATGACGTTATACGTTATAACGTATTACCATATAACGTTATACGTTATATCGTAATGCTACATGACGTTATACGTTATAACGTACTACCATATAACGTTATACGTTATATAATAATGATACATAACGTTATACGTTATAACGTATTACCATATAACGTCATACCTTATGACGTAATACTATATATCGTAATTCGTTATAACGTATTACCATATAACGTTATACGTTATATCGTAATGCTACATAACGTTATACGTTATATCGTAATGATACATAACGTTATACGTTATAACGTATTACCATATAACGTCATACGTTATGACGTAATACTATATATCGTAATTCGTTATAACGTGTTACCAAATAACGTTATACGTTATATCGTAATGCTACATACCGTTATACGTTATATCGCAATGATACATAACGTTATACGTTATAACGTATTATCATATAACGTCATACGTTATGACGTAATACTGTATATCGTAATTCGTTATAACGTATTACCATATAACGTTATACGTTATATCGTATTACTATATAACGTTATACGTTATATGGCCATGCTACATAACGTTATACGTTATAACGTATTACCATATAACGTTATACGTCATATCGTAGTGCTACATATCGTTATACGTTATAACGTAATACCATGTAACGTTATACGTTATATCGTAATGCTACATAACATTATACGTTATAACGTATTACCATATAACGTTATACGTTATAACGTATTACCATATAACGTTATACGTTATAACTTATTACCATATAACGTTATACGTTATATCGTAATGCTACATAACGTTATACGTTATATCGTAATGCTACATAACGTTATGCGTCATAACGTAATACTATATAACGATATACGTTATTACGTAATACTATATAACGTTATACGTTATATCGCTATGCTACATGACGTTATACGTTATAACGTACTACCATATAACGTTATACGTTATATAATAATGATACATAACGTTATACGTTATAACGTATTACCATATAACGTCATACCTTATGACGTAATACTATATATCGTAATTCGTTATAACGTATTACCATATAACGTTATACCTTATATCGTAATGATACATAACGTTATACGTTATAACGTATTACCATATAACGTCATACGTTATGACGTAATACTATATATCGTAATTCGTTATAACGTGTTACCAAATAACGTTATACGTTATATCGTAATGCTACATACCGTTATACGTTATATCGCTATGCTACATGACGTTATACGTTATAACGTACTACCATATAACGTTATACGTTATATAATAATGATACATAACGTTATACGTTATAACGTATTACCATATAACGTCATACCTTATGACGTAATACTATATATCGTAATTCGTTATAACGTATTACCATATAACGTTATACGTTATATCGTAATGATACATAACGTTATACGTTATAACGTATTACCATATAACGTCATACGTTATGACGTAATACTATATATCGTAATTCGTTATAACGTGTTACCAAATAACGTTATACGTTATATTGTAATGCTACATACCGTTATACGTTATATCGCAATGATACATAACGTTATACGTTATAACGTATTATCATATAACGTCATACGTTATGACGCAATACTGTATATCGTAATTCGTTATAACGTATTACCATATAACGTTATACGTTATATCGTAATGCTACATGACGTTATACGTTATAACGTATTATCACATAACGTTATACGTTATAACGTATTATCACATAACGTTATACGTTATATCGTAATGCTACATACCGTTATACGTTATATCGCAATGATACATAACGTTATACGTTATAACGTATTGTCATATAACGTCATACGTTATGACGTAATACTGTATATCGTAATTCGTTATAACGTATTACCATATAACGTTATACGTTATATCGTAATGCTACATGACGTTATACGTTATAACGTAATACTACATAGCGATATACGTTATAACGTAATACTATGTAACGTTATACGTTATATCGTAATGCTACATAACGTTCTACGCTATAACGTAATACTACATAACGTTATACGTTATATCGTATTACCATATAACGTTATACGTTATAACGTATTACCATATAACGTTATTCGATATTACGTATTACCATATAACGTTATACGTTATATCGTAATGATACATAACGTTATACGTTATAACGTATTACCATATAACGTCATACGTTATGACGCAATACTATATATCGTAATTCGTTATAACGTGTTACCAAATAACGTTATACGTTATATCGTTATGCTACATACCGTTATACGTTATATCGCTAAGCTACATGACGTTATACGTTATAACGTATTACCATATAACGTTATACGTTATATCGTAATGCTACATGACGTTATACGTTATAACGTACTACCATATAACGTTATACGTTATATAATAATGATACATAACGTTATACGTTATAACGTATTACCATATAACGTCATACCTTATGACGTAATACTATATATCGTAATTCGTTATAACGTATTACCATATAACGTTATACGTTATATCGTAATGCTACATAACGTTATACGTTATATCGTAATGATACATAACGTTATACGTTATAACGTATTACCATATAACGTCATACGTTATGACGTAATACTATATATCGTAATTCGTTATAACGTGTTACCAAATAACGTTATACGTTATATCGTAATGCTACATACCGTTATACGTTATATCGCAATGATACATAACGTTATACGTTATAACGTATTATCATATAACGTCATACGTTATGACGTAATACTGTATATCGTAATTCGTTATAACGTATTACCATATAACGTTATACGTTATATCGTATTACTATATAACGTTATACGTTATATGGCCATGCTACATAACGTTATACGTTATAACGTATTACCATATAACGTTATACGTCATATCGTAGTGCTACATATCGTTATACGTTATAACGTAATACCATGTAACGTTATACGTTATATCGTAATGCTACATAACGTTCTACGCTATAACGTAATACTACATAACGTTATACGTTATATCGTATTACCATATAACGTTATACGTCATATCGTAGTGCTACATATCGTTATACGTTATATCGTAATGCTACATAACGTTATTCGATATATCGTAATGCTACATAACGTTATACGTTATATCGTAATGCTACATAACGTTATACGTTATATCGTAATGGTACATAACGTTATACGTTATAACGTATTACCATATAGCGTTATAAGTTATATCGTAATGCTACATAACGTTATACGTTATATCGTAATGGTACATAACGTTATACGTTATATCGTAATGATTCATAACGTTAAACTTTATAACGTAACACTACATAACGATATACGTTATAACGTAATACTATATAACGTTATACCTTATATCGTATTACCATATAACGTTATACGTTATATCGTAATGCTACATAACGTTATACGTTATATCGTATTACTATATAACGTTATACGTTATATGGCCATGCTACATATCGTTATACGTTATAACGTATTACCATATAACGTTATACGTTATAACGTATTACCATATAACGTTATACGTTATAACGTATTACCATATAACGTTATACGTTATAACGTATTACCATATAACGTTATACGTTATATCGTAATACTACATACCGATATACGTTATAACGTAATACTATGTAACGTTATACGTTATATCGTTATGCTACATATCGTTATACGTAACATCGTAATGCTACATAACGTATTACGTAACATCGTAATGCTACATAACGTTATACGTTATAACGTATTACCATATAACGTCATACGTTATGACGTAATACTATATATCGTAATTCGTTATAATGTTTTACCACATAACGATATACGTTATATCGTAATGCTACATAACGTAATACGTTATATCGCAATGCTACATAACATTATACGTTATAACGTATTACCATATAACCTTATACGTTATAACGTATTACCATATAACGTTATACGTTATAACGTATTACCATATAATGTTATACGTTATATCGTAATGCTACATAACGTTATACGTTATATCGTAATGCTACATAACGTTATGCGTCATAACGTAATACTATATAACGATGTACGTTATTACGTAATACTATATAACGTTATACGTTATATCGTATTACCATATAACGTTATACGTTATAACGTATTACCATATAACGTTATACGTTATATCGTAATGCTACATAACGTTATACGTTATAACGTATTACCATATAACGTTATACGTTATAACGTATTACCATATAACGTTATACGTTATAACGTATTACCTTATAACGTTATACGTTATATCGTAATACTACATACCGATATACGTTATAACGTAATACTATGTAACGTTAGACGTTATATCGTTATGCTACATATCGTTATACGTAACATCGTAATGCTACATAACGTATTACGTAACATCGTAATGCTACATAACGTTATACGTTATATCGTATTACCATATAACGTTATACGTTATAACGTATTACCATATAACGTTATACGTTATATCGTAATGCTACATAACGTTATACGTTATAACGTATTACCATATAACGTTATACGTTATAACGTATTACCATATAACGTTATACGTTATAACGTATTACCATATAACGTTATACGTTATATCGTAATGCTACGTAACGTTATACGTTATATCGTAATGCTACATAACGTTATGCGTCATAACGTAATACTATATAACGATATACGTTATTACGTAATACTATATAACGTTATACGTTATATCGTAATACTACATACCGATATACGTTATAACGTAATACTATGTAACGTTAGACGTTATATCGTTATGCTACATATCGTTATACGTAACATCGTAATGCTACATAACGTATTACGTAACATCGTAATGCTACATAACGTTATACGTTATATCGTATTACCATATAACGTTATACGTTATAACGTATTACCATATAACGTTATACGTTATAGCGTATTACCATATAACGTTATACGTTATATCGTAATGCTACATAACGTTATACGTTATAACGTATTACCATATAACGTTATACGTTATATCGCTATGCTACATGACGTTATACGTTATAACGTACTACCATATAACGTTATACGTTATATAATAATGATACATAACGTTATATGTTATAACGTATTACCATATAACGTCATACCTTATTACGTAATACTATATATCGTAATTCGTTATAACGTATTACCATATAACGTTATACGTTATATCGTAATGATACATAACGTTATACGTTATAACGTATTACCATATAACGTCATACGTTATAACGTAATACTATATATCGTAATTCGTTATAACGTGTTACCAAATAACGTTATACGTTATATCGTAATGCTACATACCGTTATACGTTATATCGCTATGCTACATGACGTTATACGTTATAACGTACTACCATATAACGTTATACGTTATATAATAATGATACATAACGTTATACTTTATAACGTATTACCATATAACGTCATACCTTATGACGTAATACTATATATCGTAATTCGTTATAACGTATTAGCATATAACGTTATACGTTATATCGTAATGATACATAACGTTATACGTTATAACGTAATACCATATAACGCCATACGTTATGACGTAATACTATATATCGTAATTCGTTATAACGTGTTACCAAATAACGTTATACGTTATATCGTAATGCTACATACCGTTATACGTTATATCGCAATGATACATAACGTTATACGTTATAACGTATTATCATATAACGTCATACGTTATGACGTAATACTGTATATCGTAATTCGTTATAACGTATTACCATATAACGTTATACGTTATATCGTAATGCTACATAACGTTATACGTTATAACGTAATACTATGTAACGTTATACGTTATATCGTAATGCTACATACCGTTATACGTTATATCGCAATGATACATAACGTTATACGTTATAACGTATTATCATATAACGTCATACGTTATGACGTAATACTGTATATCGTAATTCGTTATAACGTATTACCATATAACGTTATACGTTATAACGTATTACCATATAACGTTATACGTTATAACGTATTACCATATAACGTTATACGTTATAACGTATTACCATATAACGTTATACGTTATATCGTAATACTACATACCGATATACGTTATAACGTAATACTATGTAACGTTATACGTTATATCGTTATGCTACATATCGTTATACGTAACATCGTAATGCTACATAACGTATTACGTAACATCGTAATGCTACATAACGTTATACGTTATAACGTATTACCATATAACGTCATACGTTATGACGTAATACTATATATCGTAATTCGTTATAATGTTTTACCACATAACGATATACGTTATATCGTAATGCTACATAACGTAATACGTTATATCGCAATGCTACATAACATTATACGTTATAACGTATTACCATATAACCTTATACGTTATAACGTATTACCATATAACGTTATACGTTATAACGTATTACCATATAATGTTATACGTTATATCGTAATGCTACATAACGTTATACGTTATATCGTAATGCTACATAACGTTATGCGTCATAACGTAATACTATATAACGATGTACGTTATTACGTAATACTATATAACGTTATACGTTATATCGTATTACCATATAACGTTATACGTTATAACGTATTACCATATAACGTTATACGTTATATCGTAATGCTACATAACGTTATACGTTATAACGTATTACCATATAACGTTATACGTTATAACGTATTACCATATAACGTTATACGTTATAACGTATTACCTTATAACGTTATACGTTATATCGTAATACTACATACCGATATACGTTATAACGTAATACTATGTAACGTTATACGTTATATCGTTATGCTACATATCGTTATACGTAACATCGTAATGCTACATAACGTATTACGTAACATGGTAATGCTACATAACGTTATACGTTATAACGTATTACCATATAACGTCATACGTTATGACGTAATACTATATATCGTAATTCGTTATAATGTTTTACCACATAACGATATACGTTATATCGTAATGCTACATAACGTAATACGTTATATCGCAATGCTACATAACATTATACGTTATAACGTATTACCATATAACCTTATACGTTATAACGTATTACCATATAACGTTATACGTTATAACGTATTACCATATAATGTTATACGTTATATCGTAATGCTACGTAACGTTATACGTTATATCGTAATGCTACATAACGTTATGCGTCATAACGTAATACTATATAACGATATACGTTATTACGTAATACTATATAACGTTATACGTTATATCGTAATACTACATACCGATATACGTTATAACGTAATACTATGTAACGTTAGACGTTATATCGTTATGCTACATATCGTTATACGTAACATCGTAATGCTACATAACGTATTACGTAACATCGTAATGCTACATAACGTTATACGTTATATCGTATTACCATATAACGTTATACGTTATAACGTATTACCATATAACGTTATACGTTATAACGTATTACCATATAACGTTATACGTTATATCGTAATGCTACATAACGTTATACGTTATAACGTATTACCATATAACGTTATACGTTATATCGCTATGCTACATGACGTTATACGTTATAACGTACTACCATATAACGTTATACGTTATATAATAATGATACATAACGTTATATGTTATAACGTATTACCATATAACGTCATACCTTATTACGTAATACTATATATCGTAATTCGTTATAACGTATTACCATATAACGTTATACGTTATATCGTAATGATACATAACGTTATACGTTATAACGTATTACCATATAACGTCATACGTTATAACGTAATACTATATATCGTAATTCGTTATAACGTGTTACCAAATAACGTTATACGTTATATCGTAATGCTACATACCGTTATACGTTATATCGCTATGCTACATGACGTTATACGTTATAACGTACTACCATATAACGTTATACGTTATATAATAATGATACATAACGTTATACTTTATAACGTATTACCATATAACGTCATACCTTATGACGTAATACTATATATCGTAATTCGTTATAACGTATTAGCATATAACGTTATACGTTATATCGTAATGATACATAACGTTATACGTTATAACGTAATACCATATAACGCCATACGTTATGACGTAATACTATATATCGTAATTCGTTATAACGTGTTACCAAATAACGTTATACGTTATATCGTAATGCTACATACCGTTATACGTTATATCGCAATGATACATAACGTTATACGTTATAACGTATTATCATATAACGTCATACGTTATGACGTAATACTGTATATCGTAATTCGTTATAACGTATTACCATATAACGTTATACGTTATATCGTAATGCTACATAACGTTATACGTTATAACGTAATACTATGTAACGTTATACGTTATATCGTAATGCTACATACCGTTATACGTTATATCGCAATGATACATAACGTTATACGTTATAACGTATTATCATATAACGTCATACGTTATGACGTAATACTGTATATCGTAATTCGTTATAACGTATTACCATATAACGTTATACGTTATAACGTATTACCATATAACGTTATACGTTATAACGTATTACCATATAACGTTATACGTTATAACGTATTACCATATAACGTTATACGTTATATCGTAATACTACATACCGATATACGTTATAACGTAATACTATGTAACGTTATACGTTATATCGTTATGCTACATATCGTTATACGTAACATCGTAATGCTACATAACGTATTACGTAACATCGTAATGCTACATAACGTTATACGTTATAACGTATTACCATATAACGTCATACGTTATGACGTAATACTATATATCGTAATTCGTTATAATGTTTTACCACATAACGATATACGTTATATCGTAATGCTACATAACGTAATACGTTATATCGCAATGCTACATAACATTATACGTTATAACGTATTACCATATAACCTTATACGTTATAACGTATTACCATATAACGTTATACGTTATAACGTATTACCATATAATGTTATACGTTATATCGTAATGCTACATAACGTTATACGTTATATCGTAATGCTACATAACGTTATGCGTCATAACGTAATACTATATAACGATGTACGTTATTACGTAATACTATATAACGTTATACGTTATATCGTATTACCATATAACGTTATACGTTATAACGTATTACCATATAACGTTATACGTTATATCGTAATGCTACATAACGTTATACGTTATAACGTATTACCATATAACGTTATACGTTATAACGTATTACCATATAACGTTATACGTTATAACGTATTACCTTATAACGTTATACGTTATATCGTAATACTACATACCGATATACGTTATAACGTAATACTATGTAACGTTATACGTTATATCGTTATGCTACATATCGTTATACGTAACATCGTAATGCTACATAACGTATTACGTAACATGGTAATGCTACATAACGTTATACGTTATAACGTATTACCATATAACGTCATACGTTATGACGTAATACTATATATCGTAATTCGTTATAATGTTTTACCACATAACGATATACGTTATATCGTAATGCTACATAACGTAATACGTTATATCGCAATGCTACATAACATTATACGTTATAACGTATTACCATATAACCTTATACGTTATAACGTATTACCATATAACGTTATACGTTATAACGTATTACCATATAATGTTATACGTTATATCGTAATGCTACGTAACGTTATACGTTATATCGTAATGCTACATAACGTTATGCGTCATAACGTAATACTATATAACGATATACGTTATTACGTAATACTATATAACGTTATACGTTATATCGTAATACTACATACCGATATACGTTATAACGTAATACTATGTAACGTTAGACGTTATATCGTTATGCTACATATCGTTATACGTAACATCGTAATGCTACATAACGTATTACGTAACATCGTAATGCTACATAACGTTATACGTTATATCGTATTACCATATAACGTTATACGTTATAACGTATTACCATATAACGTTATACGTTATAACGTATTACCATATAACGTTATACGTTATATCGTAATGCTACATAACGTTATACGTTATAACGTATTACCATATAACGTTATACGTTATATCGCTATGCTACATGACGTTATACGTTATAACGTACTACCATATAACGTTATACGTTATATAATAATGATACATAACGTTATATGTTATAACGTATTACCATATAACGTCATACCTTATTACGTAATACTATATATCGTAATTCGTTATAACGTATTACCATATAACGTTATACGTTATATCGTAATGATACATAACGTTATACGTTATAACGTATTACCATATAACGTCATACGTTATAACGTAATACTATATATCGTAATTCGTTATAACGTGTTACCAAATAACGTTATACGTTATATCGTAATGCTACATACCGTTATACGTTATATCGCTATGCTACATGACGTTATACGTTATAACGTACTACCATATAACGTTATACGTTATATAATAATGATACATAACGTTATACTTTATAACGTATTACCATATAACGTCATACCTTATGACGTAATACTATATATCGTAATTCGTTATAACGTATTAGCATATAACGTTATACGTTATATCGTAATGATACATAACGTTATACGTTATAACGTAATACCATATAACGCCATACGTTATGACGTAATACTATATATCGTAATTCGTTATAACGTGTTACCAAATAACGTTATACGTTATATCGTAATGCTACATACCGTTATACGTTATATCGCAATGATACATAACGTTATACGTTATAACGTATTATCATATAACGTCATACGTTATGACGTAATACTGTATATCGTAATTCGTTATAACGTATTACCATATAACGTTATACGTTATATCGTAATGCTACATAACGTTATACGTTATAACGTAATACTATGTAACGTTATACGTTATATCGTAATGCTACATAACGTTCTACGCTATAACGTAATACTACATAACGTTATACATTATATCGTATTACCATATAACGTTATACGTTATATCGTAATGCTACATATCGTTATACGTTATATCGTAATGCTACATAACGTTATTCGATATATCGTAATGCTACATAACGTTATACGTTATATCGTAATGCTACATAACGTTATAAGTTATATCGTAATGGTACATAACGTTATACGTTATAACGTATTACCATATAACGTTATACGTTATAACGTATTACCATATAACGTTATTCGATATTACGTATTACCATATAACGTTATACGTTATAACGTAATACTACATAACGATATACGTTATAACGTATTACCATATAACGTTATACGTTATAACGTATTATCATATAACGTTATACGTTATATCGTAATGGTACATAACGTTATACGTTATAACGTATTATCATATAACGTTATACGTTATATCGTAATGGTACATAACGTTATACGTTATAACGTATTACCATATAGCGTTATAAGTTATATCGTAATGCTACATAACGTTATACGTTATAACGTATTACCATATAACGTTATACGTTATAACGTATTACCATATAACGTTATACGTTATAACGTATTACCATATAACGTTATACGATATATCGTAATGCTACATAACGTTATTCGTTATAACGTATTACCATATAACGTTATACGTTATATCGTAATGCTACATAACGTTATACGTTATATCGCAATGGTACATACCGTTATACGTTATATCGTAATGATTCATAACGTTAAACGTTATAACGTAACACTACATAACGTTATACGTTATATAGTAATACGATATATAATGCTACATAACGTAATACGTTATATCGCAATGCTACATAACATTATACGTTATAACGTATTACCATATAACGTTATACGTTATAACGTATTACCATATAACGTTATACGTTATAACTTATTACCATATAACGTTATACGTTATATCGTAATGCTACATAACGTTATACGTTATATCGTAATGCTACATAACGTTATGCGTCATAACGTAATACTATATAACGATATACGTTATTACGTAATACTATATAACGTTATACGTTATATCGTATTACCATATAACGTTATACGTTATAACGTATTACCATATAACGGTATACGTTATAACGTATTACCATATAACGTTATACGTTATATCGTAATGCTACATAACGTTATACGTTATAACGTATTACCATATAACGTTATACGTTATATCGCTATGCTACATGACGTTATACGTTATAACGTACTACCATATAACGTTATACGTTATATAATAATGATACATAACGTTATACGTTATAACGTATTACCATATAACGTCATACCTTATGACGTAATACTATATATCGTAATTCGTTATAACGTATTACCATATAACGTTATACCTTATATCGTAATGATACATAACGTTATACGTTATAACGTATTACCATATAACGTCATACGTTATGACGTAATACTATATATCGTAATTCGTTATAACGTGTTACCAAATAACGTTATACGTTATATCGTAATGCTACATACCGTTATACGTTATATCGCTATGCTACATGACGTTATACGTTATAACGTACTACCATATAACGTTATACGTTATATAATAATGATACACAACGTTATACGTTATAACGTATTACCATATAACGTCATACCTTATGACGTAATACTATATATCGTAATTCGTTATAACGTATTACCATATAACGTTATACGTTATATCGTAATGATACATAACGTTATACGTTATAACGTATTACCATATAACGTCATACGTTATGACGTAATACTATATATCGTAATTCGTTATAACGTGTTACCAAATAACGTTATACGTTATATTGTAATGCTACATACCGTTATACGTTATATCGCAATGATACATAACGTTATACGTTATAACGTATTATCATATAACGTCATACGTTATGACGTAATACTGTATATCGTAATTCGTTATAACGTATTACCATATAACGTTATACGTTATATCGTAATGCTACATGACGTTATACGTTATAACGTATTATCACATAACGTTATACGTTATATCGTAATGCTACATACCGTTATACGTTATATCGCAATGATACATAACGTTATACGTTATAACGTATTGTCATATAACGTCATACGTTATGACGTAATACTGTATATCGTAATTCGTTATAACGTATTACCATATAACGTTATACGTTATATCGTAATGCTACATGACGTTATACGTTATAACGTAATACTACATAGCGATATACGTTATAACGTAATACTATGTAACGTTATACGTTATATCGTAATGCTACATAACGTTCTACGCTATAACGTAATACTACATAACGTTATACGTTATATCGTATTACCATATAACGTTATACGTTATAACGTATTACCATATAACGTTATTCGATATTACGTATTACCATATAACGTTATACGTTATATCGTAATGATACATAACGTTATACGTTATAACGTATTACCATATAACGTCATACGTTATGACGCAATACTATATATCGTAATTCGTTATAACGTGTTACCAAATAACGTTATACGTTATATCGTTATGCTACATACCGTTATACGTTATATCGCTAAGCTACATGACGTTATACGTTATAACGTACTACCATATAACGTTATACGTTATATAATAATGATACATAACGTTATACGTTATAACGTATTACCATATAACGTCATACCTTATGACGTAATACTGTATATCGTAATTCGTTATAACGTATTACCATATAACGTATACGTTATATCGTAATGCTATATAACGTTATACGTTATAACGTAATACTGCATAGCGATATACGTTATAACGTAATACTATGTAACGTTATACGTTATTACGTAATACTATATAACGTTATACGTTATATCATATTACCATATAACGTTATACGTTATAACGTATTACCATATAACGTTATACGTTATATCGTAATGCTACATAACGTTATACGTTATAACGTACTACCATATAACGTTATACGTTATATCGCAATGATACATAACGTTATACGTTATAACGTATTATCATATAACGTCATACGTTATGACGTAATACTGTATATCGTAATTCGTTATAACGTATTACCATATAACGTATACGTTATATCGTAATGCTATATAACGTTATACGTTATAACGTAATACTACATAGCGATATACGTTATAACGTAATACTATGTAACATTATACGTTATTACGTAATACTATATAACGTTATACGTTATATCATATTACCATATAACGTTATACGTTATAACGTATTACCATATAACGTTATACGTTATAACGTACTACCATATAACGTTATACGTTATATCGCTATGCTACATGACGTTATACGTTATAACGTACTACCATATAACGTTATACGTTAAATAATAATGATTCATAACGTTATACGTTATAACGTATTACCATATAACGTCATACCTTATGACGTAATACTATATATCGTAATTCGTTACAACGTATTACCATATAACGTTATACGTTATATCGTAATGATACATAACGTTATACGTTATAACGTATTACCATATAACGTCATACGTTATGACGTAATACTATATATCGTAATTCGTTATAACGTGTTACCAAATAACATTATACGTTATATCGTAATGCTACATACCGTTATACGTTATATCGCTATGCTACATGACGTTATACGTTATAACGTACTACCATATAACGTTATACGTTATATAATAATGATACATAACGTTATACGTTATAACGTATTACCATATAACGTCATACCTTATGACGTAATACTATATATCGTAATACGTTATAACGTATTACCATATAACGTTATACGTTATATCATAATGATACATAACGTTATACGTTATATCATAATGATACATAACGTTATACGTTATAACGTATTACCATATAACGTCATACGTTATGACGTAATACTATATATCGTAATTCGTTATAACGTGTTACCAAATAACGTTATACGTTATATCGTAATGCTACATACCGTTATACGTTATATCGCAATGATACATAACGTTATACGTTATAACGTATTGTCATATAACGTCATACGTTATGACGTAATACTGTATATCGTAATTCGTTATAACGTATTACCATAAAACGTTATACGTTATATCGTAATGCTACATAACGTTATACGTTATAACGTAATACTACATAGCGATATACGTTATAACGTAATACTATGTAACGTTATACCTTATATCGTAATGCTACATAACGTTCTACGCTATAACGTAATACTACATAACGTTATACGTTATATCGTATTACCATATAACGTTATACGTTATAACGTATTACCATATAACGTTATTCGATATTACGTATTACCATATAACGTTATACGTTATATCGTAATGCTACATACCGTTATACGTTATATCGCAATGATACATAACGTTATACGTTATAACGTATTGTCATATAACGTCATACGTTATGACGTAATACTGTATATCGTAATTAGTTATAACGTATTACCATATAACGTTATACGTTATATCGTAATGCTACATGACGTTATACGTTATAACGTATTATCATATAACGTTATACGTTATATCGTAATGCTACATACCGTTATACGTTATATCGCAATGATACATAACGTTATACGTTATAACGTATTGTCATATAACGTCATACGTTATGACGTAATACTGTATATCGTAATTCGTTATAACGTATTACCATATAACGTTATACGTTATATCGTAATGCTACATGACGTTATACGTTATAACGTAATACTACATAGCGATATACGTTATAACGTAATACTATGTAACGTTATACGTTATATCGTAATGCTACATAACGTTCTACGCTATAACGTAATACTACATAACGTTATACGTTATATAATAATGATACATAACGTTATACGTTATAACGTATTACCATATAACGTCATACCTTATGACGTAATACTATATATCGTAATTCGTTATAACGTATTACCATATAACGTTATACGTTATATCTTAATGATACATAACGTTATACGTTATAACGTATTACCATATAACGTCATACGTTATGACGTAATACTATATATCGTAATTCGTTATAACCTATTACCATATAACGTTATACGTTATATCTTAATGATACATAACGTTATACGTTATAACGTATTACCATATAACGTCATACGTTATGACGTAATACTATATATCGTAATTCGTTATAACGTGTTACCATATAACGTTATACGTTATATCTTAATGATACATAACGTTATACGTTATAACGTATTACCATATAACGTCATACGTTATGACGTAATACTATATATCGTAATTCGTTATAACGTGTTACCAAATAACGTTATACGTTATATCGTAATGCTACATGACGTTATACGTTATAACGTACTACCATATAACGTTATACGTTATATAATAATGATACATAACGTTATACGTTATAACGTATTACCATATAACGTCATACCTTATGACGTAATACTATATATCGTAATTCGTTATAACGTATTACCATATAACGATATACGTTATATCTTAATGATACATAACGTTATACGTTATAACGTATTACCATATAACGTCATACGTTATGACGTAATACTATATATCGTAATTCGTTATAACGTGTTACCAAATAACGTTATACGTTATATCGTAATGCTACATACCGTTATACGTTATATCGCAATGATACATAACGTTATACGTTATAACGTATTGTCATATAACGTCATACGTTATGACGTAATACTGTATATCGTAATTCGTTATAACGTATTACCATATAACGTTATACGTTATATCGTAATGCTACATGACGTTATACGTTATAACGTATTACCATATAACGTCATACCTTATGACGTAATACTATATATCGTAATTCGTTATAACGTATTACCATATAACGTTATACGTTATATCGCTATGCTACATGACGTTATACGTTATAACGTACTACCATATAACGTTATACGTTATATAATAATGATACATAACGTTATACGTTATAACGTATTACCATATAACGTCATACCTTATGACGTAATACTATATATCGTAATTCGTTATAACGTATTACCATATAACGTTATACCTTATATCGTAATGATACATAACGTTATACGTTATAACGTATTACCATATAACGTCATACGTTATGACGTAATACTATATATCGTAATTCGTTATAACGTGTTACCAAATAACGTTATACGTGATATCGTAATGCTACATACCGTTATAAGTTATATCGCTATGCTACATGACGTTATACGTTATAACGTACTACCATATAACGTTATACGTTATATAATAATGATACATAACGTTATACGTTATAACGTATTACCATATAACGTCATACCTTATGACGTAATACTATATATCGTAATTCGTTATAACGTATTACCATATAACGTTATACGTTATATCGTAATGATACATAACGTTATACGTTATGACGTATTACCATATAACGTCATACGTTATGACGTAATACTATATATCGTAATTCGTTATAACGTGTTACCAAATAACGTTATACGTTATATCGTAATGCTACATACCGTTATACGTTATATCGCAATGATACATAACGTTATACGTTATAACGTATTATCATATAACGTCATACGTTATGACGTAATACTGTATATCGTAATTCGTTATAACGTATTACCATATAACGTATACGTTATATCGTAATGCTATATAACGTTATACGTTATAACGTAATACTACATAGCGATATACGTTATAACGTAATACTATGTAACGTTATACGTTATTACGTAATACTATATAACGTTATACGTTATATCATATTACCATGTAACGTTATACGTTATAACGTATTACCATATAACGTTATACGTTATAACGTATTACCATATAACGTTATACGTTATATAATAATGATTCATAACGTTATACGTTATAACGTATTACCATATAACGTCATACCTTATGACGTAATACTATATATCGTAATTCGTTACAACGTATTACCATATAACGTTATACGTTATATCGTAATGATACATAACGTTATACGTTATATCGTATTACCATATAACGTCATACGTTATGACGTAATACTATATATCGTAATTCGTTATAACGTGTTACCAAATAACGTTATACGTTATATCGTAATGCTACATACCGTTATACGTTATATCGCCATGCTACATGACGTTATACGTTATAACGTACTACCATATAACGTTATACGTTATATAATAATGATACATAACGTTATACGTTATAACGTATTACCATATAACGTCATACCTTATGACGTAATACTATATATCGTAATTCGTTATAACGTATTACCATATAACGTTATACGTTATATCATAATGATACATAACGTTATACGTTATAACGTATTACCATATAACGTCATACGTTATGACGTAATACTATATATCGTAATTCGTTATAACGTAATACTATGTAACGTTATACGTTATATCGTAATGCTACATAACGTTCTAGGCTATAACGTAATACTACATAACGTTATACGTTATATCGTATTACCATATAACGTTATACGTTATAACGTATTACCATATAACGTTATTCGATATTACGTATTACCATATAACGTTATACGTTATATCGTAATGATACATAACGTTATACGTTATAACGTATTACCATATAACGTCATACGTTATGACGCAATACTATATATCGTAATTCGTTATAATGTGTTACCAAATAACGTTATACGTTATATCGTTGTGCTACATACCGTTATACGTTATATCGCTATGCTACATGACGTTATACGATATAACGTACTACCATATAACGTTATACGTTATATAATAATGATACATAACGTTATACGTTATAACGTATTACCATATAACGTCATACCTAATGACGTAATACTATGTATCGTAATTCGTTATAACGTATTACGATATAACGTTATACGTTATATCGTAATGATACATAACGTTATACGTTATAACGTATTACCATATAACGTCATACGTTATGACGTAATACTATATATCGTAATTCGTTATAACGTGTTACCAAATAACGTTATACGTTATATCGTAATGCTACATACCGTTATACGTTATATCGCAATGATACATAACGTTATACGTTATAACGTATTGTCATATAACGTCATACGTTATGACGTAATACTGTATATCGTAATTCGTTATAACGTATTACCATATAACGTTATACGTTATATCGTAATGCTACATATCGTTATACGTTGTATCGTAATGCTACATAACGTTATTCGATATATCGTAATGCTACATAACGTTATACGTTATATCGTAATGCTACATAACGTTATACGTTATATCGTAATGGTACATAACGTTATACGTTATAACGTATTACCATATAACGTTATACGTTATAACGTATTACCATATAACGTTATTCGATATTACGTATTACCATATAACGTTATACGTTATAACGTAATACTACATAACGATATACGTTATAACGTATTACCATATAACGTTATACGTTATAACGTATTATCATATAACGTTATACGTTATATCGTAAGGGAACATAACGTTATACGTTATAACGTATTACCATATAGCGTTATAAGTTATATCGTAATGCTACACAACGTTATACGTTATAACGTATTACCATATAACGTTATACGTTATAACGTATTACCATATAACGTTATACGATATATCGTAATGCTACATAACGTTATTCGTTATAACGTATTACCATATAACGTTATACGTTATATCGTAATGCTACATAACGTTATACGTTATATCGTAATGCTACATAACGTTATACGTGACATCGTAATGCTACATAACGTTATACGTTATAACGTATTACCATATAACGTCATACGTAATGACGTAATACTATATACCGTAATTCGTTATAATGTATTACCACATAACGATATACGTCATATCGTAGTGCTACATAACGTAATACGTTACATCGCAATGCTACATAACATTATACGTTATAACGTATTACCATATAACGTTATACGTTATATCGTAATGCTACATAACGTAATACGTTACATCGCAATGCTACATAACATTATACGTTATAACGTATTACCATATAACGTTATACGTTATAACGTATTACCATATAACGTTATACGTTATAACGTATTACCATATAACGTTATACGTTATATCGTAATGCTACATAACGTTATACGTAACATCGTAATGCTACATAACGTTATACGTTATAACGTATTACCATATAACGTCATACGTTATGACGTAATACTATATATCGTAATTCGTTATAATGTATTACCACATAACGATATACGTTATATCGTAATGCTACATAACGTAATACGTTATATCGCAATGCTACATAACATTATACGTTATAACGTATTACCATATAACGTTATACGCTATAACGTATTACCATATAACGTTATACGTTATTACGTATTACCATATAACGTTATACGTTATATCGTAGTGGTACATAACGTTATACGTTATAACGTATTACCATATAACGTTATACGTTATATCGTAATGCTACATAACGTTATACGTTATAGCGTATTACCATATAACGTTATACGTTATATCGCCATGCTACATGACGTTATACGTAATAACGTAGTACCATATAACGTTATACGTTATATAATAATGATACATAACGTTATACGTTATAACGTATTACCATATAACGTCATACCTTATGACGTAATACTATATATCGTAATTCGTTATAACGTATTACCATTTAACGTTATACGTTATATCGTAATGCTACATAACGTCATACGTTATATCGTAATGCTACATAACGTTATACGTTATATCGTAATGCTACATAACGTTATACGTTATATCGTAATGCTACATAACGTTATAAGTTATATCGTTATGCTACATAACGTTATACGTTATATCGTAATGCTACATAACGTTATACGTTATAACGTAATATCGTAATACTACACAACGTTATACGTTATATCGTAATGGTACATAACGTTATACGTTATAACGTATTACCATATAACGTTATACGTTATAACGTATTACCATATAACGTTATTCGATATAACGTATTACCATATAACGTTATTCGATATAACGTATTACCATATAACGTTATACGTTATAACGTAATACTACAAAACGATATACGTTATAACGTATTACCGTATAACGTTATACGTTATAACGTATTATCATATAATGTTATACGTTATATCGTAATGGTACATAACGTTATACGTTATAACGTATTACCATATAGCGTTATAAGTTATATTGTAATGCTACATAAAGTTATACGTTATAACGTATTACCATATAACGTTATACGATATATCGTAATGCAACATAACGTTATTCGTTATAACGTATTACCATATAACGTTATACGTTATATCGTAATGCTACATAACGTTATACGTTATATCGTAATGGTACATAACGTTATACGTTATAACGTATTAACATAAAACGTTATACGTTATATCGTAATGCTACATAACATTATACGTTATATCGTACTGATTCATAACGTTATACGTTATAACGTAATACGACATAACGATATACGTTATAACGTAATACTATATAACGTTATACGTTATATCGTATTACCATATAACGTTATACGCTATATCGTAATGCTACATAGCGTTATACGTTATATCGTATTACTATATAACGTTATACGTTATATGGCCATGCTACATAACGTTATACGTTATAACGTATTACCATATAACGTTAAACGTTATAACGTATTACCATATAACGTTATACGTTATATCGTAATACTACATACCGATATACGTTATAACGTAATAATATGTAACGTTATACGTTATATCGTTATGCTACATATCGTTATACGTAACATCGTAATGCTACATAACGTTATACGTAACATCGTAATGCTACATAACGTTATACGTTATAACGTATTACCATATAACGTCATACGTTATGACGTAATACTATATATCGTAATTCGTTATAATGTATTACCACATAACGATATACGTTATATCGTAATGCTACATAACGTAATACGTTATATCGCAATGCTACATAACATTATACGTTATAACGTATTACCATATAACGTTATACGTTATAACGTATTACCATATAACGTTATACGTTATAACGTATTACCATATAACGTTATGCGTTATATCGTAATGCTACATAACGTTATACGTTATATCGTAATGCTACATAACGTTATGCGTCATAACGTAATACTATATAACGATATACGTTATTACGTAATACTATATAACGTTATACGTTATATCGTATTACCATATAACGTTATACGTTATATGGCCATGCTACATAACGTTATACGTTATAACGTATTACCATATAACGTTATACGTTATAACGTATTACCATATAACGTCATACGTTATGACGTAATACTATATATCGTAATTCGTTATAATGTATTACCACATAACGATATGCGTTATATCGTAATGCTACATAACGTAATACGTTATATCGCAATGCTACATAACATTATACGTTATACCGTATTACCATATAACGTTATACGTTATATCGTAATGCTACATAACGTTATACGTTATATCGTAATGCTACATAACGTTATACTTTATATCGCAATGATGCATAACGTTATACGTTATAACGTATTATCATATAACGTCACACGTTATGACGTAATACTGTATATCGTAATTCGTTATAACGTATTACTATATAACGTTATACGTTATATCGTAATGCTACATAACGTTATACGTTATATCGTTATGCTACATAACGTTATACGTTATATCGTAATGCTACATAACGTTATACGTTATAACGTAATATCGTAATACTACACAACGTTATACGTTATATCGTTATGGTACATAACGTTATACGTTATAACGTATTACCATATAACGTTATACGTTATAACGTATTACCATATAACGTTATTCGATATTACGTATTACCATATAACGTTATACGTTATAACGTAATACTACATAACGATATACGTTATAACGTATTACCGTATAAAGTTATACGTTATAACGTATTATCATATAACGTTATACGTTATATCGTAATGGTACATAACGTTATACGTTATAACGTATTACCATATAGCGTTATAAGTTATATCGTAATGCTACATAACGTTATACGTTATAACGTATTACCATATAACGTTATACGTTATAACGTATTACCATATAACGTTATACGATATATCGTAATGCAACATAACGTTATTCGTTATAACGTATTACCATATAACGTTATACGTTATATCGTAATGCTACATAACGTTATACGTTATATCGTAATGGTACATAACGTTATACGTTATAACGTATTAACATAAAACGTTATACGTTATATCGTAATGCTACATAACGTTATACGTTATATCGTAATGATTCATAACGTTATACGTTATAACGTAATACTACATAACGATATACGTTATAACGTAATACTATATAACGTTATACGTTATATCGTATTACCATATAACGTTATACGTTATATCGTAATGCTACATAACGTTATACGTTATATCAAATTACTATATAACGTTATACGTTATATGGCCATGCTACATAACGTTATACGTTATAACGTATTACCATATAACGTTAAACGTTATAACGTATTACCATATAACGTTATACGTTATATCGTAATACTACATACCGATATACGTTATAACGTAATACTATGTAACGTTATACGTTATATCGTTATGCTACATATCGTTATACGTAACATCGTAATGCTACATAACGTTATACGTAACATCGTAATGCTACATAACGTTATACGTTATAACGTATTACCATATAACGTCATACATTATGACGTAATACTATATATCGTAATTCGTTATAATGTATTACCACATAACGATATACGTTATATCGTAATGCTACATAACGTAATACGTTATATCGCAATGCTACATAACATTATACGTTATAACGTATTACCATATAACGTTATACGTTATATGGCCATGCTACATAACATTATACGTTATAACGTATTACCATATAACGTTATACGTTATAACGTATTACCATATAACGTTATACGTTATATCGTAATGCTACATAACGTTTTACGTTATATCGTAATGCTACATAACGTTATGCGTCATAACGTAATGCTGTATAACGATATACGTTATTACGTAATACTATATAACGTTATACGTTATATCGTATTACAATATAACGTTATACGTTATAACGTATTACCATATAACGTTATACGTTATAACGTATTACCATATAATGTTATACGTTATATCGTAATGCTACATAACGTTATACGTTATAACGTATTACCATATAACGTTATACGTTATATCGCCATGCAACATGACGTTATACGTTATAACGTACTACCATATAACGTTATACGTTATAACGTATTACCATATAACGTCATACCTTATGACGTAATACTATATATCGTAATTCGTTATAACGTATTACCATATAACGTTATGCGTTATATCGTAATGCTACATAACGTTATACGTTATCTCGTAATGCTACATAACGTTATGCGTCATAACGTAATACTATATAACGATATACGTTATATCGTAATGCTGCATAACGTTCTACGCTATAACGTAATACTACATAACGTTATACGTTATATCGTATTACCATATAACGTTATACGTTATATCGTAATGCTACATATCGTTATACGTTATATCGTAATGATACATAACGTTATTCGATATATCGTGATGCTACATAACGTTATACGTTATATCGTAATGCTACATAACGTTATACGTTATATCGTAATGGTACATAACGTTATACGTTATAACGTATTACCATATAACGTTATACGTTATAACGTATTACCATATAACGTTATTCGATATTACGTATTACCATATAACGTTATACGTTATAACCTAATACTACATAACGATATACGTTATAACGTATTACCATATAGCGTTATAAGTTATATCGTAATGCTACACAACGTTATACGTTATAACGTATTACCATATAATGTTATACGTAATAACGTATTACCATATAACGTTATACGTTATATCGTAATACTACATACCGATATACGTTATAACGTAATACTATGTAACGTTATACGTTATATCGTTATGCTACATATCGTTATACGTAACATCGTAATGCTACATAACGTTATACGTAACATCGTAATGCTACATAACGTTATACGTTATAACGTATTACCATATAACGTCATACATTATGACGTAATACTATATATCGTAATTCGTTATAATGTATTACCACATAACGATATACGTTATATCGTAATGCTACATAACGTAATACGTTATATCGCAATGCTACATAACATTATACGTTATAACGTATTACCATATAACGTTATACGTTATATGGCCATGCTACATAACATTATACGTTATAACGTATTACCATATAACGTTATACGTTATAACGTATTACCATATAACGTTATACGTTATATCGTAATGCTACATAACGTTTTACGTTATATCGTAATGCTACATAACGTTATGCGTCATAACGTAATGCTGTATAACGATATACGTTATTACGTAATACTATATAACGTTATACGTTATATCGTATTACAATATAACGTTATACGTTATAACGTATTACCATATAACGTTATACGTTATAACGTATTACCATATAATGTTATACGTTATATCGTAATGCTACATAACGTTATACGTTATAACGTATTACCATATAACGTTATACGTTATATCGCCATGCAACATGACGTTATACGTTATAACGTACTACCATATAACGTTATACGTTATAACGTATTACCATATAACGTCATACCTTATGACGTAATACTATATATCGTAATTCGTTATAACGTATTACCATATAACGTTATGCGTTATATCGTAATGCTACATAACGTTATACGTTATCTCGTAATGCTACATAACGTTATGCGTCATAACGTAATACTATATAACGATATACGTTATATCGTAATGCTGCATAACGTTCTACGCTATAACGTAATACTACATAACGTTATACGTTATATCGTATTACCATATAACGTTATACGTTATATCGTAATGCTACATATCGTTATACGTTATATCGTAATGATACATAACGTTATTCGATATATCGTGATGCTACATAACGTTATACGTTATATCGTAATGCTACATAACGTTATACGTTATATCGTAATGGTACATAACGTTATACGTTATAACGTATTACCATATAACGTTATACGTTATAACGTATTACCATATAACGTTATTCGATATTACGTATTACCATATAACGTTATACGTTATAACCTAATACTACATAACGATATACGTTATAACGTATTACCATATAGCGTTATAAGTTATATCGTAATGCTACACAACGTTATACGTTATAACGTATTACCATATAATGTTATACGTAATAACGTATTACCATATAACGTTATACGATATATCGTAATGCTACATAACGTTATTCGTTATAACGTATTACCATATAACGTTATACGTTATATCGTAATGCTACATAACGTTATACGTTATATCGTAATGGTACATAACGTTATACGTTATAACGTATTAACATAAAACGTTATACGTTATATCGTAATGCTACATAACGTTATTCGTTATATCGTAATGGTTCATAACGTTATACGTTATAACGTAATACTGCATAACGATATACGTTATAACGTAATGCTACATAACGTTATACGTTATATCGTATTACTATATAACGTTATACGTTATATGGCCATGCTACATAACGTTATACGTTATAACGTATTACCATATAACGTTATACGTTATAACGCATTACCATATAACGTTATACGTTATATCGTAGTACTACATACCGATATACGTTATAACGTAATACTATGTGACGTTATACGTTATATCGTTATGCTACATATCGTTATACGTAACATCGTAATGCTACATAACGTTATACGTTATAACGTATTAACATAAAACGTTATACGTTATATCGTAATGCTACATAACGTTATACGTTATAACGTATTACCATATAACGTTATACGTTATATGGCCATGCTACATAACATTATACGTTATAACGTATTACCATATAACGTTATACGTTATAACGTATTACCATATAACGTTATACGTTATATCGTAATGCTACATAACGTTATACGTTATATCGTAATGATACATAACGTTATACGTTATAACGTAATGGTTCATAACGTTATACGTTATATCGTAATGCTACATAACGTTATACGTTATATCGTAATGGTACATAACGTTATACGTTATAACGTATTAACATAAAACGTTATACGTTATATCGTAATGCTACATAACGTTATACGTTATATCGTAATGATTCATAACGTTATACGTTATAACGTAATACTACATAACGATATACGTTATATCGTAATACTATATAACGTTATACGTTATATCGTATTACCATATAACGTTATACGTTATATCGTAATGCTACATAACGTTATACGTTATATCGTATTACTATATAACGTTATACGTTATATGGCCATGCTACATAACGTTCTACGTTATAACGTATTACCATATAACGTTATACGTTATAACGAATTACCATATAACGTTATACGTTATATCGTAATACTACATACCGATATACGTTATAACGTAATACTATGTAACGTTATACGTTATATCGTTATGCTACATATCGTTATACGTAACATCGTAATGCTACATAACGTTATACGTTATAACGTATTACCATATAACGTCATACGTTATGACGTAATACTATATATCGTAATTCGTTATAATGTATTACCACATAACGATATACGTTATATCGTAATGCTACATAACGTAATACGTTATATCGCAATGCTACATAACATTATACGTTATAACGTATTACCATATAACGTTATACGTTATAACGTATTACCATATAACGTTATACGTTATAACGTATTACCATATAACGTTATACGTTATAACGTATTACCATATAACGTTATACGTTATAACGTATTACCATATAACGTTATACGTTATATCGTAATGCTACATAACGTTATACGTTATATCGTAATGCTACATAACGTTATGCGTCATAACGTAATACTATATAACGATATACGTTAATACGTAATACTATATAACGTTATACGTTATATCGTAATGCTACATAACGTTATACGTTATAACGTATTACCATATAACGTTATACGTTATATCGCCATGCTACATGACGTTATATGTTATAACGTACTACCATATAAGGTTATACGTTATATAATAATGATACATAACGTTATACGTTATAACGTATTACTATATAACGTCATACCTTATGACGTAATACTATATATCGTAATTCGTTATAACGTATTACCATATAACGTTATACGTTATATCGTAATGCTACATAACGTTATACGTTATATCGTAATGATACATAACGTTATACGTTATAACGTATTACCATATAACGTCATACGTTATGACGTAATACTATATATCGTAATTCGTTATAACGTGTTACCAAATAACGTTATACGTTATATCGTAATGCTACATAATGTTATACGTTATAACGTAATACTACATAGCGATATACGTTATAACGTAATACTATGTAACGTTATACGTTATATCGTAATGCTACATAACGTTCTACGCTATAACGTAATACTACATAACGTTATACGTTATATCGTATTACCATATAACGTTATACGTCATATCGTAATGCTACATATCGTTATACGTTATATCGTATTACCATATAACGTTATACGTTATAACGTATTACCATATAACGTTATACGATATATCGTAATGCTATATAACGTTATACGTAACATCGTAATGCTACATAACGTTATACGTTATAACGTATTACCATATAACGTCATACGTTATGACGTAATACTATATATCGTAATTCGTTATAACGTATTACCATATAACGTTATACGTTATATGGCCATGCTACATAACATTATACGTTATAACGTATTACCATATAACGTTATACGTTATAACGTATTACCATATAACGTTATACGTTATATCGTAATGCTACATAACGTTATACGTTATAACGTATTACCATATAACGTCATAACTTATGACGTAATACTATATATCGTAATTCGTTATAACGTATTACCATATAACGTTATACGTTACATCGTAATGCTACATAACGTCATACGTTATATCGCAATGCTACATAACATTATACGTTATAACGTATTACCATATAACGTTATACGTTATAACGTATTACCATATAACGTTATACGTTATAACGTATTACCATATAACGTTATACGTTATAACGTATTACCATATAATGTTATACGTTATATCGTAATGCTACATAACGTTATACGTTATAACGTATTACCATATAACGTTATACGTTATATCGCCATGCAACATGACGTTATACGTTATAACGTACTACCATATAACGTTATACGTTATATAATAATGATACATAACGTTATACGTTATAACGTATTACCATATAACGTCATAACTTATGACGTAATACTATATATCGTAATTCGTTATAACGTATTACCATATAACGTTATACGTTACATCGTAATGCTACATAACGTCATACGTTATATCGCAATGCTACATAACATTATACGTTATAACGTATTACCATATAACGTTATACGTTATAACGTATTACCATATAACGATATACGTTATAACGTATTACCATATAACGTTATGCGTTATATCGTAATGCTACATAACGTTATACGTTATATCGTAATGCTACATAACGTTATGCGTCATAACGTAATACTATATAACGATATACGTTATTACGTAATACTATATAACGTTATACGTTATATCGTATTACCATATAACGTTATACGTTATATGGCCATGCTACATAACGTTATACGTTATAACGTAATACTACATAGCGATATACGTTATAACGTAATACTATGTAACGTTATACGTTATATCGTAATGCTGCAAAACGTTCTACGCTATAACGTAATACTACATAACGTTATACGTTATATCGTATTACCATATAACGTAATACTACATAACGTTATACGTTATATCGTATTACCATATAACGTTATACGTTATATCGTAATGCTACATATCGTTATACGTTATATCGTAATGCTACATAACGTTATTCGATATATCGTGATGCTACATAACGTTATACGTTATATCGTAATGCTACATAACGTTATACGTTATATCGTAATGGTACATAACGTTATACGTTATAACGTATTACCATATAACGTTATACGTTATAACGTATTACCATATAACGTTATTCGATATTACGTATTACCATATAACGTTATACGTTATAACCTAATACTACATAACGATATACGTTATAACGTATTACCATATAGCGTTATAAGTTATATCGTAATGCTACACAACGTTATACGTTATAACGTATTACCATATAATGTTATACATTATAACGTATTACCATATAACGTTATACGATATATCGTAATGCTATATAACGTTATTCGTTATAACGTATTACTATATAACGTTATACGTTATATCGTAATGCTACATAACGTTATACGTTATATCGTAATGGTACATAACGTTATACGTTATAACGTATTAACATAAAACGTTATACGTTATATCGTAATGCTACATAACGTTATTCGTTATATCATAATGGTTCATAACGTTATACGTTATAACGTAATACTACATAACGATATACGTTATAACGTAATGCTACATAACGTTATACGTTATATCGTATTACTATATAACGTTATACGTTATATGGCCATGCTACATAACGTTATACGTTATAACGTATTACCATATAACGTTATACGTTATAACGTATTACCATATAACGTTATTCGATATTACGTATTACCATATAACGTTATACGTTATAACGTAATACTACATAACGATATACGTTATAACGTATTACCGTATAACGTTATACGTTATAACATATTATCATATAACGTTATACGTTATATCGTAATGGTACATAACGTTATACGTTATAACGTATTACCATATAGCGTTATAAGTTATATCGTAATGCTACATAACGTTATACGTTATAACGTATTACCATATAACGTTATACGTTATAACGTATTACCATATAACGTTATACGATATATCGTAATGCAACATAACGTTATTCGTTATAACGAATTACCATATAACGTTATACGTTATATCGTAATGCTACATAACGTTATACGTTATATCGTAATGGTACATAACGTTATACGTTATAACGTATTAACATAAAACGTTATACGTTATATCGTAATGCTACATAACGTTATACGTTATATCGTAATGATTCATAACGTTATACGTTATAACGTAATACTACATAACGATATACGTTATAACGTAATACTATATAACGTTATACGTTATATCGTATTACCATATAACGTTATACGTTATATCGTAATGCTACATAACGTTATACGTTATATCGTATTACTATATAACGTTATACGTTATATGGCCATGCTACATAACGTTATACGTTATAACGTATTACCATATAACGTTAAACGTTATAACGTATTACCATATAACGTTATACGTTATATCGTAATACTACATACCGATATACGTTATAACGTAATACTATGTAACGTTATACGTTATATCGTTATGCTACATATCGTTATACGTAACATCGTAACGCTACATAACGTTATACGTAACATCGTAATGCTACATAACGTTATACGTTATAACGTATTACCATATAACGTCATACGTTATGACGTAATACTATATATCGTAATTCGTTATAATGTATTACCACATAACGATATACGTTATATCGTAATGCTACATAACGTAATACGTTATATCGCAATGCTACATAACATCATACGTTATAACGTATTACCATATAACGTTATACGTTATAACGTATTACCATATAACGTTATACGTTATATCGTAATGCTACATAACGTTTTACGTTATATCGTAATGCTACATAACGTTATGCGTCATAACGTAATGCTGTATAACGATATACGTTATTACGTAATACTATATAACGTTATACGTTATATCGTATTACAATATAACGTTATACGTTATAACGTATTACCATATAACGTTATACGTTATAACGTATTACCATATAATGTTATACGTTATATCGTAATGCTACATAACGTTATACGTTATAACGTATTACCATATAACGTTATACGTTATATCGCCATGCAACATGACGTTATACGTTATAACGTACTACCATATAACGTTATACGTTATATAATAATGATACATAACGTTATACGTTATAACGTATTACCATATAACGTCATACCTTATGACGTAATACTATATATCGTAATTCGTTATAACGTATTACCATATAACGTTATACGTTACATCGTAATGCTACATAACGTCATACGTTATATCGCAATGCTACATAACATTATACGTTATAACGTATTACCATATAACGTTATACGTTATAACGTATTACCATATAACGTTATACGTTATAACGTATTACCATATAACGTTATGCGTTATATCGTAATGCTACATAACGTTATACGTTATATCGTAATGCTACATAACGTTATGCGTCATAACGTAATACTATATAACGATATACGTTATTACGTAATACTATATAACGTTATACGTTATATCGTATTACCATATAACGTTATACGTTATATGGCCATGCTACATAACGTTATACGTTATAACATAATACTACATAGCGATATACGTTATAACGTAATACTATGTAACGTTATACGTTATATCGTAATGCTGCATAACGTTCTACGCTATAACGTAATACTACATAACGTTATACGTTATATCGTATTACCATATAACGTTATACGTTATATCGTAATGCTACATATCGTTATACGTTATATCGTAATGCTACATAACGTTATTCGATATATCGTGATGCTACATAACGTTATACGTTATATCGTAATGCTACATAACGTTATACGTTATATCGTAATGGTACATAACGTTATACGTTATAACGTATTACCATATAACGTTATACGTTATAACGTATTACCATATAACGTTATTCGATATTACGTATTACCATATAACGTTATACGTTATAACCTAATACTACATAACGATATACGTCATAACGTATTACCATATAGCGTTATAAGTTATATCGTAGTGCTACACAACGTTATACGTTATAACGTATTACCATATAATGTTATACGTTATAACGTATTACCATATAACGTTATACGATATATCGTAATGCTGCATAACGTTATTCGTTATAACGTATTACCATATAACGTTATACGTTATATCGTAATGCTACATAACGTTATACGTTATATCGTAATGGTACATAACGTTATACGTTATAACGTATTAACATAAAACGTTATACGTTATATCGTAATGCTACATAACGTTATTCCTTATATCGTAATGGTTCATAACGTTATACGTTATAACGTAATACTGCATAACGATATACGTTATAACGTAATGCTACATAACGTTATACGTTATATCGTATTACTATATAACGTTATACGTTATATGGCCATGCTACATAACGTTATACGTTATAACGTATTACCATATAACGTTATACGTTATAACGCATTACCATATAACGTTATACGTTATATCGTAGTACTACATACCGATATACGTTATAACGTAATACTATGTAACGTTATACGTTATATCGTTATGCTACATATCGTTATACGTAACATCGTAATGCTACATAACGTTATACGTTATAACGTATTAACATAAAACGTTATACGTTATATCGTAATGCTACATAACGTTATACGTTATAACGTATTACCATATAACGTTATACGTTATGTGGCCATGCTACATAACGTTATACGTTATAACGTATTACCATATAACGTTATACGTTATAACGCATTACCATATAACGTTATACGTTATATCGTAGTACTACATACCGATATACGTTATAACGTAATACTATGTAACGTTATACGTTATATCGTAGATGCTACATATCGTTATACGTAACATCGTAATGCTACATAACGTTATACGTTATATCGTAATGCTACATAACGTTATACGTTATATCGTAATGCTACATAACATTATACGTTATAACGTAATGGTTCATAACGTTATACGTTATATCGTAATGCTACATAACGTTATACGTTATATCGTAATGGTACATAACGTTATACGTTATAACGTATTTACATAAAACGTTATACGTTATATCGTAATGCTACATAACGTTATACGTTATATCGTAATGGTTCATAACGTTATACGTTATAACGTAATACTACATAACGATATACGTTATAACGTAATGCTACATAACGTTATACGTTATATCGTATTACTATATAACGTTATACGTTATATGGCCATGCTACATAACGTTATACGTTATAACGTATTACCATATAACGTTATACGTTATAACGTATTACCATATAGCGTTATAAGTTATATCGTAATGCTACACAACGTTATACGTTATAACGTATTACCATATAATGTTATACGTTATAACGTATTACCATATAACGTTATACGTTATATCGTAATGCTACATAACGTTATACGTTATATCGTCATGCTACATAACGTTATACGTTATATCGTATTACTATATAACGTTATACGTTATATGGCCATGCTACATAACGTTATACGTTATAACGTATTACCATATAACGTTATACGTTATAACGTATTACCATATAACGTTATACGTTATATCGTAGTACTACATACCGATATACGTTATAACGTAATACTATGTAACGTTATACGTTATATCGTTATGCTACATATCGTTATACGTAACATCGTAATGCTACATAACGTTATACGTAACATCGTAATGCTACATAACGTTATACGTTATAACGTATTACCATATAACGTCATACGTTATGACGTAATACTATATATCGTAATTCGTTATAATGTATTACCACATAACGATATACGTTATATCGAAATGCTACATAACGTTATACGTTATATCGTAATGGTACATAACGTTATACGTTATAACGTATTAACATAAAACGTTATACGTTATATCGTAATGCTACATAACGTTATACGTTATATCGTAATGGTTCATAACGTTATACGTTATAACGTAATACTACATAACGATATACGTTATAACGTAATACTATATAACGTTATACGTTATATCGTATTACCATATAACGTTATACGTTATATCGTAATGCTACATAACGTTAAACGTTATATCGTATTACTATATAACGTTATAGGTTATATGGCCATGCTACATAACGTTCTACGTTATAACGTATTACCATATAACGTTATACGTTATAACGTATTACCATATAACGTTATACGTTATATCGTAGTACTACATACCGGTATACGTTATAACGTAATACTATGTAACGTTATACGTTATATCGTTATGCTACATATCGTTAAACGTAACATCGTAATGCTACATAACGTTATACGTAACATCGTAATGCTACATAACGTTATACGTTATAACGTATTACCATATAACGTCATACGTTATGACGTAATACTATATATCGTAATTCGTTATAATGTATTACCAGATAACGATATACGTTATATCGAAATGCTACATAACGTTATACGTTATATCGTAATGGTACATAACGTTATACGTTATAACGTATTAACATAAAACGTTATACGTTATATCGTAATGCTACATAACGTTATACGTTATATCGTAATGATTCATAACGTTATACGTTATAACGTAATACTACATAACGATATACGTTATAACGTAATACTATATATCGTAATTCGTTATAACGTGTTACCAAATAACGTTATACGTTATATCGTAATGCTACATACCGTTATACGTTATATCGCAATGATACATAACGTTATACGTTATAACGTATTATCATATAACGTCATAAGTTATGACGTAATACTGTATATCGTAATTCGTTATAACGTATTACCATATAACGTTATACGTTATATCGTAATGCTACATAACGTTATACGTTATAACGTAATACTACATAGCGATATACGTTATAACGTAATACTATGTAACGTTATACGTTATATCGTAATGCTACATAACGTTCTACGCTATAACGTAATACTACATAACGTTATACGTTATATCGTAATGCTACATAACGTTATTCGATATATCGTAATGCTACATAACGTTATACGTTATATCGTAATGCTACATAACGTTATACGTTATATCGTAATGGTTCATAACGTTATACGTTATAACGTAATACTACATAACGATATACGTTATAACGTAATACTATATAACGTTATACGTTATATCGTATTACCATATAACGTTATACGTTATATCGTAATGTTACATAACGTTATACGTTATATCGTATTACTATATAACGTTATACGTTATATGGCCATGCTACATAACGTTCTACGTTATAACGTATTACCATATAACGTTATACGTTATAACGTATTACCATATAACGTTATACGTTATATCGTAGTACTACATACCGGTATACGTTATAACGTAATACTATGTAACGTTATACGTTATATCGTTATGCTACATATCGTTATACGTAACATCGTAATGCTACATAACGTTATACGTATCATCGTAATGCTACATAACGTTATACGTTATAACGTATTACCATATAACGTCATACGTTATGACGTAATACTATATATCGTAATTCGTTATAATGTATTACCAGATAACGATATACGTTATATCGAAATGCTACATAACGTTATACGTTATATCGTAATGGTACATAACGTTATACGTTATAACGTATTAACATAAAACGTTATACGTTATATCGTAATGCTACATAACGTTATACGTTATATCGTAATGATTCATAACGTTATACGTTATAACGTAATACTACATAACGATATACGTTATAACGTAATACTATATATCGTAATTCGTTATAACGTGTTACCAAATAACGTTATACGTTATATCGTAATGCTACATACCGTTATACGTTATATCGCAATGATACATAACGTTATACGTTATAACGTATTATCATATAACGTCATACGTTATGACGTAATACTGTATATCGTAATTCGTTATAACGTATTACCATATAACGTTATACGTTATATCGTAATGCTACATAACGTTATACGTTATAACGTAATACTACATAGCGATATACGTTATAACGTAATACTATGTAACGTTATACGTTATATCGTAATGCTACATAACGTTCTACGCTATAACGTAATACTACATAACGTTATACGTTATATCGTAATGCTACATAACGTTATTCGATATATCGTAATGCTACATAACGTTATACGTTATATCGTAATGCTACATAACGTTATACGTTATATCGTAATGGTACATAACGTAATACGTTACATCGCAATGCTACATAACATTATACGTTATAACGTATTACCATATAACGTTATACGTTATAACGTATTACCATATAACGTTATACGTTATAACGTATTACCATATAACGTTATACGTTATAACGTATTACCATATAACGTTATACGTTATAACGTATTACCATATAACGTTATACGATATATCGTAATGCTACATAACGTTATACGTAACATCGTAATGCTACATAACGTTATACGTTATAACGTATTACCATATAACGTCATACGTTATGACGTAATACTATATATCGTAATTCGTTATAATGTATTACCACATAACGATATACGTTATATCGTAATGCTACATAACGTAATACGTTATATCGCAATGCTACATAACATTATACGTTATAACGTATTACCATATAACGTTATACGCTATAACGTATTACCATATAACGTTATACGTTATAAGTTATTACCATATAACGTTATACGTTATATCGTAATGCTACATAACGTTATACGTTATATCGTAATGCTACATAACGTTATGCGTCATTGCGTAGTACTATATAACGATATACGTTATTACGTAATACTATATAACGTTATACGTCATATCGTATTACCATAGAACGTTATACGTTATAACGTATTACCATATAACGTTATACGTTATAACGTATTACCATATAACGTTATACGTTATATCGCCATGCTACATGACGTTATACGTTATAACGTACTACCATATAACGTTATACGTTATATAATAATGATACATAACGTTATACGTTATAACGTATTACCATATAACGTCATACCTTATGACGTAATACTATATATCGTAATTCGTTATAACGTATTACCATATAACGTTATACGTTATATCGTAATGCTACATAACGTTATACGTTATATCGTAATGATACATAACGTTATACGTTATAACGTATTACCACATAACGTCATACGTTATGACGTAATACTATATATCGTAATTCGTTATAACGTATTATCATATAACGTCATACGTTATGACGTAATACTGTATATCGTAATTCGTTATAACGTATTACCATATAACGTTATACGTTATATCGTAATGCTACATAACGTAATACGTTATAACGTAATACTACATAGCGATATACGTTATAACGTAATACTATGTAACGTTATACGTTATATCGTAATGCTACATAACGTTCTACGCTATAACGTAATACTACATAACGTTATACGTTATAACGTATTACCATATAACGTTATACGTCATATCGTAATGCTACATATCGTTATACGTTATATCGTAATGCTACATAACGTTATTCGATATATCGTAATGCTACATAACGTTATACGTTATATCGTAATGCTACATAACGTTATACGTTATATCGTAATGGCACATATCGTAATACGTTACATCGCAATGCTACAAAACATTATACGTTATAACGTGTTACCATATAACGTTATACGCTATAACGTATTACCATATAACGTTATACGTTATAAGTTATTACCATATAACGTTATACGTTATATCGTAATGCTACATAACGTTATACGTAACATCGTAATGCTACATAACGTTATACGTTATAACGTATTACCATATAACGTCATACGTTATGACGTAATACTATATATCGTAATTCGTTATAATGTATTACCACATAACGATATACGTTATATCGTAATGCTACATAACGTAATACGTTATATCGCAATGCTACAAAACATTATACGTTATAACGTGTTACCATATAACGTTATACGCTATAACGTATTACCATATAACGTTATACGTTATATCGTAATGCTACATAACGTTATACGTTATATGGTAATGCTACATAACGTTATGCGTCATTGCGTAATACTATATAACGATATACGTTATTACGTAATACTATATAACGTTATACGTCATATCGTATTACCATATAACGTTATACGTTATAACGTATTACCATATAACGTTATACGTTATAACGTATTACCATATAACGTTATACGTTATATCGCCATGCTACATGACGTTATACGTAACATCGTAATGCTACATAACGTTATACGTTATAACGTATTACCATATAACGTCATACGTTATGACGTAATACTATATATCGTAATTCGTTATAATGTATTACCACATAACGATATACGTTATATCGTAATGCTACATAACGTAATACGTTATATCGCAATGCTACATAACATTATACGTTATAACGTATTACCATATAACGTTATACGCTATAACGTATTACCATATAACGTCATACCTTATGACGTAATACTATATATCGTAATTCGTTATAACGTATTGCCATATAACGTTGTACGTTATATCGTAATGCTACATAACGTCATACGTTATATCGTAATGCTACATAACGTTATACGTTATATCGCAATGATACATAACGTTATACATTATAACGTATTACCATATAACGTCATACGTTATGACGTAATACTATATATCGTAATTCGATATAATGTATTACCACATAACGTTATACGTTGTATCGTAATGCTACATAACGTTATACGTTATATCGTAATGGTACATAACGTTATACGTTATAACGTATTACCATAAAACGTTATACGTTATATCGTAATGCTACATAACGTTATACGTTATATAATAATGATACATAACGTTATACGTTATAACGCATTACCATATAACGTCATGCGTTATGACGTAATACTATATATCGTATTTCGTTATAACGTATTACCATATAACGTTATACGTTATATCGTAATGCTACATAACGTTATACGTTATATCGTAATGCTACATATCGTTATACTTTATATCGCAATGATACATAACGTTATACGTTATAACGTATTATCATATTACGTCACACGTTATGACGTAATACTGTATATCGTAATTCGTTATAACGTATTACCATATAACTTTATACGTTATATCGTAATGCTACATAACGTTATACGTTATATCGTAATGGTACATAACGTTATACGTTATATCGTATTGCTACATAACGTTATACGTATCATCGTAATGCTACATAACGTTATACGTTATAACGTATTACCATATAACGTCATACGTTATGACGTAATACTATATATCGTAATTCGTTATAATGTATTACCAGATAACGATATACGTTATATCGAAATGCTACATAACGTTATACGTTATATCGTAATGGTACATAACGTTATACGTTATAACGTATTAACATAAAACGTTATACGTTATATCGTAATGCTACATAACGTTATACGTTATATCGTAATGATTCATAACGTTATACGTTATAACGTAATACTACATAACGATATACGTTATAACGTAATACTATATATCGTAATTCGTTATAACGTGTTACCAAATAACGTTATACGTTATATCGTAATGCTACATACCGTTATACGTTATATCGCAATGATACATAACGTTATACGTTATAACGTATTATCATATAACGTCATACGTTATGACGTAATACTGTATATCGTAATTCGTTATAACGTATTACCATATAACGTTATACGTTATATCGTAATGCTACATAACGTTATACGTTATAACGTAATACTACATAGCGATATACGTTATAACGTAATACTATGTAACGTTATACGTTATATCGTAATGCTACATAACGTTCTACGCTATAACGTAATACTACATAACGTTATACGTTATATCGTAATGCTACATAACGTTATTCGATATATCGTAATGCTACATAACGTTATACGTTATATCGTAATGCTACATAACGTTATACGTTATATCGTAATGGTACATAACGTAATACGTTACATCGCAATGCTACATAACATTATACGTTATAACGTATTACCATATAACGTTATACGTTATAACGTATTACCATATAACGTTATACGTTATAACGTATTACCATATAACGTTATACGATATATCGTAATGCTACATAACGTTATACGTAACATCGTAATGCTACATAACGTTATACGTTATAACGTATTACCATATAACGTCATACGTTATGACGTAATACTATATATCGTAATTCGTTATAATGTATTACCACATAACGATATACGTTATATCGTAATGCTACATAACGTAATACGTTATATCGCAATGCTACATAACATTATACGTTATAACGTATTACCATATAACGTTATACGCTATAACGTATTACCATATAACGTTATACGTTATAAGTTATTACCATATAACGTTATACGTTATATCGTAATGCTACATAACGTTATACGTTATATCGTAATGCTACATAACGTTATGCGTCATTGCGTAGTACTATATAACGATATACGTTATTACGTAATACTATATAACGTTATACGTCATATCGTATTACCATAGAACGTTATACGTTATAACGTATTACCATATAACGTTATACGTTATAACGTATTACCATATAACGTTATACGTTATATCGCCATGCTACATGACGTTATACGTTATAACGTACTACCATATAACGTTATACGTTATATAATAATGATACATAACGTTATACGTTATAACGTATTACCATATAACGTCATACCTTATGACGTAATACTATATATCGTAATTCGTTATAACGTATTACCATATAACGTTATACGTTGTATCGTAATGCTACATAACGTTATACGTTATATCGTAATGATACATAACGTTATACGTTATAACGTATTACCACATAACGTCATACGTTATGACGTAATACTATATATCGTAATTCGTTATAACGTATTATCATATAACGTCATACGTTATGACGTAATACTGTATATCGTAATTCGTTATAACGTATTACCATATAACGTTATACGTTATATCGTAATGCTACATAACGTAATACGTTATAACGTAATACTACATAGCGATATACGTTATAACGTAATACTATGTAACGTTATACGTTATATCGTAATGCTACATAACGTTCTACGCTATAACGTAATACTACATAACGTTATACGTTATAACGTATTACCATATAACGTTACACGTCATATCGTAATGCTACATATCGTTATACGTTATATCGTAATGCTACATAACGTTATTCGATATATCGTAATGCTACATAACGTTATACGTTATATCGTAATGCTACATAACGTTATACGTTATATCGTAATGGCACATATCGTAATACGTTACATCGCAATGCTACAAAACATTATACGTTATAACGTGTTACCATATAACGTTATACGCTATAACGTATTACCATATAACGTTATACGTTATAAGTTATTACCATATAACGTTATACGTTATATCGTAATGCTACATAACGTTATACGTAACATCGTAATGCTACATAACGTTATACGTTATAACGTATTACCATATAACGTCATACGTTATGACGTAATACTATATATCGTAATTCGTTATAATGTATTACCACATAACGATATACGTTATATCGTAATGCTACATAACGTAATACGTTATATCGCAATGCTACAAAACATTATACGTTATAACGTGTTACCATATAACGTTATACGCTATAACGTATTACCATATAACGTTATACGTTATAAGTTATTACCATATAACGTTATACGTTATATCGTAATGCTACATAACGTTATACGTTATATGGTAATGCTACATAACGTTATGCGTCATTGCGTAATACTATATAACGATATACGTTATTACGTAATACTATATAACGTTATACGTCATATCGTATTACCATATAACGTTATACGTTATAACGTATTACCATATAACGTTATACGTTATAACGTATTACCATATAACGTTATACGTTATAACGTATTACCATATAACGTTATACGTTATATCGTAATGCTACATAACGTTATACGTTATAACGTATTACCATATAACGTTATACGTTATATCGCCATGCTACATGACGTTATACGTAACATCGTAATGCTACATAACGTTATACGTAACATCGTAATGCTACATAACGTTATACGTTATAACGTATTACCATATAACGTCATACGTTATGACGTAATACTATATATCGTAATTCGTTATAATGTATTACCACATAACGATATACGTTATATCGTAATGCTACATAACGTAATACGTTATATCGCAATGCTACATAACATTATACGTTATAACGTATTACCATATAACGTTATACGCTATAACGTATTACCATATAACGTCATACCTTATGACGTAATACTATATATCGTAATTCGTTATAACGTATTACCATATAACGTTGTACGTTATATCGTAATGCTACATAACGTCATACGTTATATCGTAATGCTACATAACGTTATACGTTATATAATAATGATACATAACGTTATACGTTATAACGCATTACCATATAACGTCATGCGTTATGACGTAATACTATATATCGTATTTCGTTATAACGTATTACCATATAACGTTATACGTTATATCGTAATGCTACATAACGTTATACGTTATATCGTAATGCTACATATCGTTATACTTTATATCGCAATGATACATAACGTTATACGTTATAACGTATTATCATATTACGTCACACGTTATGACGTAATACTGTATATCGTAATTCGTTATAACGTATTACCATATAACTTTATACGTTATATCGTAATGCTACATAACGTTATACGTTATATCGTAATGGTACATAACGTTATACGTTATTTCGTATTGCTACATAACGTTATACGTTATATCGTAATGCTACATAACGTTATACGTTATATCGTTATGCTACATAACGTTATACGTTATATCGTAATGCTACATAACGTTATACGTTATAACGTAATATCGTAATACTACACAACGTTATACGTTATATCGTATTACCATATAACGTTATACGTTATATCGTAATGGTACATAACGCTATACGTTATAACGTATTACCATGTAACGTTATACGTTATAAAGTATAACCATATAACGTTATTCGATATTAATTATTACCATATAACGTTATACGTTATAACGTAATACTACATAACGATATACGTTATAACGTATTACCGTATAACGTTATACGTTATAACGTATTATCATATAACGTTATACGTTATAACGTATTACCATATAACGTTATACGATATATCGTAATGCAACATAACGTTATTCGTTATAACGTATTACCATATAACGTTATACGTTATATCGTAATGCTACATAACGTTATACGTTATATCGTAATGGTACATAACGTTATACGTTATAACGTATTAACATAAAACGTTATAGGTTATATCGCCATGCTACATGACGTTATACGTTATAACGTACTACCATATAACGTTATACGTTATATAATAATGATACATAACGTTATACGTTATAACGTATTACCATATAACGTCATACCTTATGACGTAATACTATATATCGTAATTCGTTATAACGTATTACCATATAACGTTATACGTTATATCGTAATGCTACATAACGTTATACGTTATATCGTAATGATACATAACGTTATACGTTATAACGTATTACCACATAACGTCATACGTTATGACGTAATACTATATATCGTAATTCGTTATAACGTGTTACCAAATAACGTTATACGTTATATCGTAATGCTACATACCGTTATACGTTATATCGCAATGATACATAACGTTATACGTTATAACGTATTATCATATAACGTCATACGTTATGACGTAATACTGTATATCGTAATTCGTTATAACGTATTACCATATAACGTTATACGTTATATCGTAATGCTACATAACGTTATACGTTATAACGTAATACTACATAGCGATATACGTTATAACGTAATACTATGTAACGTTATACGTTATATCGTAATGCTACATAACGTTCTACGCTATAACGTAATACTACATAACGTTATACGTTATATCGTATTACCATATAACGTTATACGTCATATCGTAATGCTACATATCTTTATACGTTATATCGTAATGCTACATAACGTTATTCGATATATCGTAATGCTACATAACGTTATACGTTATATCGTAATGCTACATAACGTTATACGTTATATCGTAATGGTACATAACGTAATACGTTACATCGCAATGCTACATAACATTGTACGTTATAACGCATTACCATATAACGTTATACGTTATAACGTATTACCATATAACGTTATACGTTATATCGTAATGCTACATAACGTTATACGTAACATCGTAATGCTACATAACGTTATACGTTATAATGTATTACCATATAACGTCATACGTTATGACGTAGTACTATATATCGTAATTCGTTATAATGTATTACCACATAACGATATACGTTATATCGTAATGCTACATAACGTAATACGTTATATCGCAATGCTACATAACATTATACGTTATATCGTATTACCATATAACGTTATACGTTATAACGTATTACCATATAACGTTATACGTTATATCGTATTACCATATAACGTTATACGTTATATCGTAATGATACATAACTTTATACATTATAACGTATTACGATATAACGTCATACCTTATGACGTAATACTATATATCGTAATTCGTTATAACGTATTACCATATAACGTTATACGTTATATCATAATGCTACATAACGTCATACGTTATATCGTAATGCTACATAACGTTATACGTTATATCGCAATGATACATAACGTTATACATTATAACGTATTACCATATAACGTCATACGTTATGACGTAATACTATATATCGTAATTCGATATAATGTATTACCACATAACCTCATACGTTATATCGTAATGCTACATAACGTTATACGTTATATCGTAATGGTACATAACGTTATACGTTATAACGTATTACCATAAAACGTTATACGTTATATCGTAATGCTACATAACGTTATACGTTATATAATAATGATACATAACGTTATACGTTATAACGCATTACCATATAACGTCATACGTTATGACGTAATACTATATATCGTAATTCGTTATAACGTATTACCATATAACGTTATACGTTATATCGTAATGCTACATAACGTTATACGTTATATCGTAATGCTACATAACGTTATACTTTATATCGCAATGATACATAACGTTATACGTTATATCGTAATGGTACATAACGTTATACGTTATATCGTAATGCTACATAACGTTATACGTTATATCGTAATGCTACATAACGTTATACGTTATATCGTAATGATACATAACGTTATACGTTATAACGTATTACCACATAACGTCATACGTTATGACGTAATACTATATATCGTAATTCGTTATAACGTGTTACCAAATAACGTTATACGTTAAATCGTAATGCTACATACCGTTATACGTTATATCGCAATGATACATAACGTTATACGTTATAACGTATTATCATATAACGTCATACGTTATAACGTAATACTGTATATCGTAATTCGTTATAACGTATTACCATATAACGTTATACGTTATATCGTAATGCTACATAACGTTATACGTTATAACGTAATACTACATAGCGATATACGTTATAACGTAATACTATGTAACGTTATACGTTATATCGTAATGCTACATAACGTTCTACGCTATAACGTAATACTACATAACGTTATACGTTATATCGTATTACCATATAACGTTATACGTCATATCGTAATGCTACATATCGTTATACGTTATATCGTAATGCTACATAACGTTATTCGATATATCGTACTGCTACATAACGTTATACGTTATATCGTAATGCTACATAACGTTATACGTTATATCGTAATGGTACATAACGTAATACGTTACATCGCAATGCTACATAACATTATACGTTATAACGTATTACCATATAACGTTATACGTTATAACGTATTACCATATAACGTTATACGATATATTGTAATGCTACATAACGTTATACGTAACATCGTAATGCTACATAACGTTATACGTTATATCGCAATGATACATAACGTTATACGTTATAACGTATTATCATATAACGTCATACGTTATGACGTAATACTGTATATCGTAATTCGTTATAACGTATTACCATATAACGTTATACGTTATATCGTAATGCTACATAACGTTATACGTTATAACGTAATACTACATAGCGATATACGTTATAACGTAATACTATGTAACGTTATACGTTATATCGTAATGCTACATAACGTTATACGTTATAACGTAATACTACATAGGGATATACGTTATAACGTAATACTATGTAACGTTATACGTTATATCGTAATGCTACATAACGTTCTACGCTATAACGTAATACTACATAACGTTATACGTTATATCGTATTACCATATAACGTTATACGTCATATCGTAATGCTACATAACGTTATACGTTATATCGCAATGATACATAACGTTATACGTTATAACGTATTATCATATAACGTCATACGTTATGACGTAATACTGTATATCGTAATTCGTTATAACGTATTACCATATAACGTTATACGTTATATCGTAATGCTACATAACGTTATACGTTATAACGTAATACTACATAGCGATATACGTTATAACGTAATACTATGTAACGTTATACGTTATATCGTAATGCTACATAACGTTCTACGCTATAACGTAATACTACATAACGTTATACGTTATATCGTATTACCATATAACGTTATACGTCATATCGTAATGCTACATATCGTTATACGTTATATCGTAATGCTACATAACGTTATTCGATATATCGTAATGCTACATAACGTTATACGTTATATCGTAATGCTACATAACGTTATACGTAACATCGTAATGCTACATAACGTTATGCGTTATAACGTATTACCATATAACGTCATACGTTATGACGTAATACTATATATCGTAATTCGTTATAATGTATTACCACATAACGATATACGTTATATCGTAATGCTACATAACGTAATACGTTATATCGCAATGCTACATAACGTTATACGTTATAACGTATTACCATAAAACGTTATACGTTATATCGTAATGCTACATAACGTTATACGTTATATAATAATGATACATAACGTTATACGTTATAACGCATTACCATATAACGTCATACGTTATGACGTAATACTATATATCGTAGTTCGTTATAACGTATTACCATATAACGTTATACGTTATATCGTAATGCTACATAACGTTATACGTTATATCGTAATGCTACATAACGTTATACTTTATATCGCAATGATACATAACGTTATACGTTATAACGTATTATCATATTACGTCACACGTTATGACGTAATACTGTATATCGTAATTCGTTATAACGTATTACCATATAACTTTATACGTTATATCGTAATGCTACATAACGTTATACGTTATATCGTAATGGTACATAACGTTATACGTTATATCGTATTGCTACATAACGTTATACGTTATATCGTAATGCTACATAACGTTATACGTTATATCGTTATGCTACATAACGTTATACGTTATATCGTAATGCTACATAACGTTATACGTTATAACGTAATATCGTAATACTACACAACGTTATACGTTATATCGTATTACCATATAACGTTATACGTTATATCGTAATGGGACATAACGTTATACGTTATAACGTATTACCATATAACGTTATACGTTATAAATTATAACCATATAACGTTATTCGATATTACCTATTACCATATAACGTTATACGTTATAACGTAATACTACATAACGATATACGTTATAACGTATTACCGTATAACGTTATACGTTATAACGTATTATCATATAACGTTATACGTTATAACGTATTACCATATAACGTTATACGATATATCGTAATGCAACATAACGTTATTCGTTATAACGTATTACCATATAACGTTATACGTTATATCGTAATGCTACATAACGTTATACGTTATATCGTAATGGTACATAACGTTATACGTTATAACGTATTACCATATAACGTTATACGTTATAAATTATAACCATATAACGTTATTCGATATTACCTATTACCATATAACGTTATACGTTATAACGTAATACTACATAACGATATACGTTATAACGTATTACCGTATAACGTTATACGTTATAACGTATTATCATATAACGTTATACGTTATAACGTACTACCATATAACGTTATACGTTATATAATAATGATACATAACGTTATACGTTATATCGTAATGGTACATAACGTAATACGTTACATCGCAATGCTACATAACATTATACGTTATAACGTATTACCATATAACGTTATACGTTATAACGTATTACCATATAACGTTATACGTTATAACGTATTACCATATAACGTTATACGATATATTGTAATGCTACATAACGTTATACGTAACATCGTAATGCTACATAACGTTATACGTTATAACGTAATGATACAGAACGTTATACGTTATGACGTAATACTATATATCGTAATTCGTTATAACGTGTTACCAAATAACGTTATACGTTATATCGTAATGCTACATACCGTTATACGTTATATCGCAATGATACATAACGTTATACGTTATAACGTATTATCATATAACGTCATACGTTATGACGTAATACTGTATATCGTAATTCGTTATAACGTATTACCATATAACGTTATACGTTATATCGTAATGCTACATAACGTTATACGTTATAACGTAATACTACATAGCGATATACGTTATAACGTAATACTATGTAACGTTATACGTTATATCGTAATGCTACATAACGTTCTACGCTATAACGTAATACTACATAACGTTATACGTTATATCGTATTACCATATAACGTTATACGTCATATCGTAATGCTACATATCGTTATACGTTATATCGTAATGCTACATAACGTTATTCGATATATCGTAATGCTACATAACGTTATACGTTATATCGTAATGCTACATAACGTTATACGTAACATCGTAATGCTACATAACGTCATACGTTATGACGTAATACTATATATCGTAATTCGTTATAATGTATTACCACATAACGATATACGTTATATCGTAATGCTACATAACGTAATACGTTATATCGTAATGCTACATAACGTAATACGTTATATCGCAATGCTACATAACGTTATACGTTATAACGTATTACCATAAAACGTTATACGTTATATCGTAATGCTACATAACGTTATACGTTATATAATAATGATACATAACGTTATACGTTATAACGCATTACCATATAACGTCATACGTTATGACGTAATACTATATATCGTAGTTCGTTATAACGTATTACCATATAACGTTATACGTTATATCGTAATGCTACATAACGTTATACGTTATATCGTAATGCTACATAACGTTATACTTTATATCGCAATGATACATATCGTTATACGTTATAACGTATTATCATATTACGTCACACGTTATGACGTAATACTGTATATCGTAATTCGTTATAACGTATTACCATATAACTTTATACGTTATATCGTAATGCTACATAACGTTATACGTTATATCGTAATGGTACATAACGTTATACGTTATATCGTATTGCTACATAACGTTATACGTTATATCGTAATGCTACATAACGTTATACGTTATATCGTTATGCTACATAACGTTATACGTTATATCGTAATGCTACATAACGTTATACGTTATAACGTAATATCGTAATACTACACAACGTTATACGTTATATCGTATTACCATATAACGTTATACGTTATATCGTAATGGGACATAACGTTATACGTAATAACGTATTACCATATAACGTTATACCTTATAAATTATAACCATATAACGTTATTCGATATTACCTATTACCATATAACGTTATACGTTATAACGTAATACTACATAACGATATACGTTATAACGTATTACCGTATAACGATATACGTTATAACGTATTATCATATAACGTTATACGTTATAACGTATTACCATATAACGTTATACGATATATCGTAATGCAACATAACGTTATTCGTTATAACGTATTACCATATAACGTTATACGTTATATCGTAATGCTACATAACGTTATACGTTATATCGTAATGGTACATAACGTTATACGTTATAACGTATTAACATAAAACGTTATAGGTTATATCGCCATGCTACATGACGTTATACGTTATAACGTACTACCATATAACGTTATACGTTATATAATAATGATACATAACGTTATACGTTATAACGAATTACCATATAACGTCATACCTTATGACGTAATACTATATATCGTAATTCGTTATAACGTATTACCATATAACGTTATACGTTATATCGTAATGCTACATAACGTTATACGTTATAACGTATTACCACATAACGTCATACGTTATGACGTAATACTATATATCGTAATTCGTTATAACGTGTTACCAAATAACGTTATACGTTATATCGTAATGCTACATACCGTTATACGTTATATCGCAATGATACATAACGTTATACGTTATAACGTATTATCATATAACGTCATACGTTATGACGTAATACTGTATATCGTAATTCGTTATAACGTATTACCATATAACGTTATACGTTATATCGTAATGCTACATAACGTTATACGTTATAACGTAATACTACATAGCGATATACGTTATAACGTAATACTATGTAACGTTATACGTTATATCGTAATGCTACATAACGTTCTACGCTATAACGTAATACTACATAACGTTATACGTTATATCGTATTACCATATAACGTTATACGTCATATCGTAATGCTACATATCTTTATACGTTATATCGTAATGCTACATAACGTTATTCGATATATCGTAATGCTACATAACGTTATACGTTATATCGTAATGCTACATAACGTCATACGTTATATCGTAATGCTACATAACGTTATACGTTATATCGCAATGATACATAACGTTATACATTATAACGTATTACCATATAACGTCATACGTTATGACGTAATACTATATATCGTAATTCGATATAATGTATTACCACATAACGTTATACGTTATATCGTAATGCTACATAACGTTATACGTTATAACGTAATATCGTAATACTACACAACGTTATACGTTATATCGTATTACCATATAACGTTATACGTTATATCGTAATGGTACATAACGTTATACGTTATATCGTAATGGTACATAACGTTATACGTTATAACGTATTACCATATAACGTTATACGTTATAAAGTATAACCATATAACGTTATACGATATATCGTAATGCAACATAACGTTATTCGTTACAACCTATTACCATATAACGTTATACGTTATATCGAAATGCTACATAACGTTATACGTTATATCGTAATGGTACATAACGTTATACGTTATAACGTATTAACATAAAGCGTTATAGGTTATATCGCCATGCTACATGACGTTATACGTTATAACGTACTACCATATAACGTTATACGTTATATAATAATGATACATAACGTTATACGTTATAACGTATTACCATATAACGTCATACCTTATGACGTAATACTATATATCGTAATTCGTTATAACGTATTACCATATAACGTTATACGTTATATCGTAATGCTACATAACGTTATACGTTATAACGTATTACCGCATAACGTCATACGTTATGACGTAATACTATATATCGTAATTCGTTATAACGTGTTACCAAATAACGTTATACGTTATATCGTAATGCTACATACCGTTATACGTTATATCGCAATGATACATAACGTTATACGTTATAACGTATTATCATATAACGTCATACGTTATGACGTAATACTGTATATCGTAATTCGTTATAACGTATTACCATATAACTTTATACGTTATATCGTAATGCTACATAACGTTATACGTTATATCGTAATGGTACATAACGTTATACGTTATATCGTATTGCTACATAACGTTATACGTTATATCGTAATGCTACATAACGTTATACGTTATATCGTTATGCTACATAACGTTATACGTTATATCGTAATGCTACATAACGTTATACGTTATAACGTAATATCGTAATACTACACAACGTTATACGTTATATCGTATTACCATATAACGTTATACGTTATATCGTAATGGGACATAACGTTATACGTAATAACGTATTACCATATAACGTTATACCTTATAAATTATAACCATATAACGTTATTCGATATTACCTATTACCATATAACGTTATACGTTATAACGTAATACTACATAACGATATACGTTATAACGTATTACCGTATAACGATATACGTTATAACGTATTATCATATAACGTTATACGTTATAACGTATTACCATATAACGTTATACGATATATCGTAATGCAACATAACGTTATTCGTTATAACGTATTACCATATAACGTTATACGTTATATCGTAATGCTACATAACGTTATACGTTATATCGTAATGGTACATAACGTTATACGTTATAACGTATTAACATAAAACGTTATAGGTTATATCGCCATGCTACATGACGTTATACGTTATAACGTACTACCATATAACGTTATACGTTATATAATAATGATACATAACGTTATACGTTATAACGAATTACCATATAACGTTATACCTTATGACGTAATACTATATATCGTAATTCGTTATAACGTATTACCATATAACGTTATACGTTATATCGTAATGCTACATAACGTTATACGTTATAACGTATTACCACATAACGTCATACGTTATGACGTAATACTATATATCGTAATTCGTTATAACGTGTTACCAAATAACGTTATACGTTATATCGTAATGCTACATACCGTTATACGTTATATCGCAATGATACATAACGTTATACGTTATAACGTATTATCATATAACGTCATACGTTATGACGTAATACTGTATATCGTAATTCGTTATAACGTATTACCATATAACGTTATACGTTATATCGTAATGCTACATAACGTTATACGTTATAACGTAATACTACATAGCGATATACGTTATAACGTAATACTATGTAACGTTATACGTTATATCGTAATGCTACATAACGTTCTACGCTATAACGTAATACTACATAACGTTATACGTTATATCGTATTACCATATAACGTTATACGTCATATCGTAATGCTACATATCTTTATACGTTATATCGTAATGCTACATAACGTTATTCGATATATCGTAATGCTACATAACGTTATACGTTATATCGTAATGCTACATAACGTCATACGTTATATCGTAATGCTACATAACGTTATACGTTATATCGCAATGATACATAACGTTATACATTATAACGTATTACCATATAACGTCATACGTTATGACGTAATACTATATATCGTAATTCGATATAATGTATTACCACATAACGTTATACGTTATATCGTAATGCTACATAACGTTATACGTTATAACGTAATATCGTAATACTACACAACGTTATACGTTATATCGTATTACCATATAACGTTATACGTTATATCGTAATGGTACATAACGTTATACGTTATATCGTAATGGTACATAACGTTATACGTTATAACGTATTACCATATAACGTTATACGTTATAAAGTATAACCATATAACGTTATACGATATATCGTAATGCAACATAACGTTATTCGTTACAACCTATTACCATATAACGTTATACGTTATATCGAAATGCTACATAACGTTATACGTTATATCGTAATGGTACATAACGTTATACGTTATAACGTATTAACATAAAGCGTTATAGGTTATATCGCCATGCTACATGACGTTATACGTTATAACGTACTACCATATAACGTTATACGTTATATAATAATGATACATAACGTTATACGTTATAACGTATTACCATATAACGTCATACCTTATGACGTAATACTATATATCGTAATTCGTTATAACGTATTACCATATAACGTTATACGTTATATCGTAATGCTACATAACGTTATACGTTATAACGTATTACCGCATAACGTCATACGTTATGACGTAATACTATATATCGTAATTCGTTATAACGTGTTACCAAATAACGTTATACGTTATATCGTAATGCTACATACCGTTATACGTTATATCGCAATGATACATAACGTTATACGTTATAACGTATTATCATATAACGTCATACGTTATGACGTAATACTGTATATCGTAATTCGTTATAACGTATTACCATATAACGTTATACGTTATATCGTAATGCTACATAACGTTATACGTTATAACGTAATACTACATAGCGATATACGTTATAACGTAATACTATGTAACGTTATACGTTATATCGTAATGCTACATAACGTTCTACGCTATAACGTAATACTACATAACGTTATACGTTATATCGTATTACCATATAACGTTATACGTCATATCGTAATGCTGCATATCTTTATACGTTATATCGTAATGCTACATAACGTTATTCGATATATCGTAATGCTACATAACGTTATACGTTATATCGTAATGCTACATAACGTCATACGTTATATCGTAATGCTACATAACGTTATACGTTATATCGCAATGATACATAACGTTATACATTATAACGTATTACCATATAACGTCATACGTTATGACGTAATACTATATATCGTAATTCGATATAATGTATTACCACATAACGTTATACGTTATATCGTAATGCTACATAACGTTATACGTTATATCGTAATGGTACATAACGTTATACGTTATAACGTATTACCATAAAACGTTATACGTTATATCGTAATGCTACATAACGTTATACGTTATATAATAATGATACATAACGTTATACGTTATAACGCATTACCATATAACGTCATACGTTATGACGTAATACTATATATCGTAATTCGTTATAACGTATTACCATATAACGTTATACGTTATATCGTAATGCTACATAACGTTATTCGTTATATCGTAATGGTACATAACGTTATACGTTATATCGTAATGCTACATAACGTTATACGTTATATCGTAATGCTACATAACGTTATACGTTATATCGTTATGCTACATAACGTTATACGTTATATCGTAATGCTACATAACGTTATACATTATAACGTAATATCGTAATACTACACAACGTTATACGTTATATCGTATTACCATATAACGTTATACGTTATATCGTAATGGTACATAACGTTATACGTTATAACGTATTACCATATAACGTTATACGTTATAAAGTATAACCATATAACATTATTCGATATTACGTATTACCATATAACGTTATACGTTATAACGTAATACTACATAACGATATACGTTATAACGTATTACCGTATAACGTTATACGTTATAACGTATTATCATATAACGTTATACGTTATATCGTAATGGTACATAACGTTATACGTTATAACGTATTACCATATAGCGTTATAAGTTATATCGTAATGCTACATAACGTTATACGTTATAACGTATAACGTTATATGGTAATACGTTATAACGTATTACCATATATCGTTATACGATATATCGTAATGCAACATAACGTTATTCGTTATAACGTATTACCATATAACGTTATACGTTATATCGTAATGCTACATAACGTTATACGTTATATCGTAATGGTACATAACGTTATACGTTATAACATATTAACATAAAACGTTATACGTTATATCGTAATGCTACATAACGTTATACGTTATATCGTAATGATTCATAACGTTATACGTTATAACGTAATACTACATAACGATATACGTTATAACGTAATACTATATAACGTAATACGTTATATCGTATTACCATATAACGTTATACGTTATATCATAATGCTACATAACGTTATACGTTATATCGTATTACTATATAACGTTATACGTTATATGGCCATGCTACATAACGTTATACGTTATATCGTAATGGTACATAACGTTATACGTTATATCGTAATGCTACATAACGTTATACGTTATATCGTAATGCTACATAACGATATACGTTATATCGTTATGCTACATAACGTTATACGTTATATCGTAATGCTACATAACGTTATACGTTATAACGTAATATCGTAATACTACACAACGTTATACGTTATATCGTATTACCATATAACGTTATACGTTATATCGTAATGGTGAATAACGTTATACGTTATAACGTATTACCATATAACGTTATACGTTATAAAGTATAACCATATAACGTTATTCGATATTACGTATTACCATATAACGTTATACGTTATAACGTAATACTACATAACGATATACGTTATAACGTATTACCGTATAACGTTATACGTTATAACGTATTATCATATAACGTTATACGTTATAACGTATTACCATATAACGTTATACGATATATCGTAATGCAACATAACGTTATTCGTTATAACGTGTTACCATATAACGTTATACGTTATATCGTAATGCTACATAACGTTATACGTTATAACGTATTACCATATAACGTCATACCTTACGACGTAATACTATATATCGTAATTCGTTATAACGTATTACCATATAACGTTATACGTTATATCGTAATGCTACATAACGTTATACGTTATATCGTAATGCTACATAACGTTATACTTTATATCGCAATGATACATAACGTTATACGTTATAACGTATTATCATATAACGTCACACGTTATGACGTAATACTGTATATCGTAATTCGTTATAACGTATTACCATATAACGTTATACGTTATATCGTAATGCTACATAACGTTATTCGTTATATCGTAATGGTACATAACGTTATACGTTATATCGTATTGCTACATAACGTTATACGTTATATCGTAATGCTACATAACGTTATACGTTATATCGTTATGCTACATAACGTTATACGTTATATCGTAATGCTACATAACGTTATACATTATAACGTAATATCGTAATACTACACAACGTTATACGTTATATCGTATTACCATATAACGTTATACGTTATATCGTAATGGTACATAACGTTATACGTTATAACGTATTACCATATAACGTTATACGTTATAAAGTATAACCATATAACATTATTCGATATTACGTATTACCATATAACGTTATACGTTATAACGTAATACTACATAACGATATACGTTATAACGTATTACCGTATAACGTTATACGTTATAACGTATTATCATATAACGTTATACGTTATAACGTAATACTACATAGCGATATACGTTATAACGTAATACTATGTAACGTTATACGTTATATCGTAATGCTACATAACTTTCTACGCTATAACGTAATACTACATAACGTTATACGTTATATCGTATTACCATATAACGTTATAAGTCATATCGTAATGCTACATATCGTTATACGTTATATCGTAATGCTACATAACGTTATTCGATATATCGTAATGCTACATAACGTTATACGTTATATCGTAATGCTACATAACGTTATACGTTATATCGTAATGGTACATAACGTAATACGTTATATCGCAATGCTACATAACATTATACGTTATAACGCATTACCATATAACGTTATACGTTATAACGTATTACCATATAACGTTGTACGTTATAACGTATTACCATATAACGTTATACGTTATATCGTAATGCTACATAACGTTATACGTAACATCGTAATGCTACGTAACGTTATATGTTATAACGTATTACCATATAACGTCATACGTTATGACGTAATACTATATATCGTAATTCGTTATAATGTATTACCACATAACGATATACGTTATATCGTAATGCTACATAACGTAATACGTTATATCGCAATGCTACATAACATTATACGTTATAACGTATTACCATATAACGTTATACGCTATAACGTATTACCATATAACGTTATACGTTATAAGTAATTACCATATAACGTTATACGTTATATCGTAATGCTACATAACGTTATACGTTATATCGTAATGCTACATAACGTTATGCGTCATTACGTAATACTATATAACGATATACGTTATTACGTAATACTATATAACGTTATACGTTATATCGTATTACCATATAACGTTATACGTTATATCGTAATGCTACATGACGTTATACTTTATAACGTAGTACCATATAACGTTATACGTTATATTGTAATGCTACATAACGTCATACGTTATATGGTAATGCTACATAACGTTATACGTTATATCGCAATGATACATAACGTTATACATTATAACGTATTACCATATAACGTCATACGTTATGACGTAATACTATATATCGTAATTCGATATAATGTATTACCACATAACGTTATACGTTATATCGTAATGCTACATAACGTTATATGTTATATCGCAATGGTACATAACGTTATACGTTATAACGTATTACCATAAAACGTTATACGTTATATCGTAATGCTACATAACGTTATACGTTATATAATAATGATACATAACGTTATACGTTATAACGCATTACCATATAACGTCATACGTTATGACGTAATACTACATATCGTAATTCGTTATAACGTATTACCATATAACGTTATACGTTATATCGTAATGCTACATAACGTTATACGTTATATCGTAATGCTACATACCGTTATACGTTATATCGCAATGATACATAACGTTATACGTTATAACGTAATACTACATAGCGATATACGTTATAACGTGTTACCAAATAACGTTATACGTTATATCGTATTACCATATAACGTTATACGTTATAACGTGTTACCAAATAACGTTATACGGTATATCGTAATGCTACATAACGTTATTCGATATATCGTAATGCTACATAACGTTATTCGATATATCGTAATGCTACATAACGTCATACGTTATATCGTAATGCTACATAACGTTATTCGATATATCGTAATGCTACATAACGTTATACGTTATATCGTAATGCTACATAACGTTATACGTTATATCGTAATGGTACATAACGTAATACGTTACATCGCAATGCTACATAACATTATACGTTATAACGCATTACCATATAACGTTATACGTTATAACGTATTACCATATAACGTTATACGTTATAACGTATTACCATATAACGTTATACGTTATATCGTAATGCTACATAACGTTATACGTAACATCGTAATGCTACATAACGTTATACGTTATAACGTATTACCATATAACGTCATACGCTATGACGTAATACTATATATCGTAATTCGTTATAATGTATTACCACATAACGATATACGTTATATCGTAATGCTACATAACGTAATACGTTATATCGCAATGCTACATAACATTATACGTTATAACGTATTACCATATAACGTTATACGCTATAACGTATTACCATATAACGTTATACGTTATAAGTTATTACCATATAACGTTATACGTTATATCGTAATGCTACATAACTTTATACGTTATATCGTAATGCTACATAACGTTATGCGTCATTACGTAATACTATATAACGATATACGTTATTACGTAATACTATATAACGTTATACGTTATATCGTATTACCATATAACGTTATACGTTATAACGTATTACCATATAACGTTATACGTTATATCGTATTACCATATAACGTTATACGTTATATCGTAATGCTACATAACGTTATACGTTATAACGTATTATCATATAACGTTATACGTTATAACGTATTACCATATAACGTTATACGATATATCGTAATGCAACATAACGTTATTCGTTATAACGTATTACCATATAACGTTATACGTTATATCGTAATGCTACATAACGTTATACGTTATATCGTAATGGTACATAACGTTATACGTTATAACGTATTAACATAAAACGTTATAGGTTATATCGCCATGCTATATGACGTTACACGTTATAACGTATTACCATATAACGTTATACGTTATATAATAATGATACATAACGTTATACGTTATAACGTATTACCATATAACGTCATACCTTATGACGTAATACTATATATCGTAATTCGTTATAACGTATTACCATATAACGTTATACGTTATATCGTAATGCTACATAACGTTATACGTTATAACGTATTACCACATAACGTCATACGTTATGACGTAATACTATATATCGTAATTCGTTATAACGTGTTACCAAATAACGTTATACGTTATATCGTAATGCTACATACCGTTATACGTTATATCGCAATGATACATAACGTTATACGTTATAACGTATTATCATATAACGTCATACGTTATGACGTAATACTGTATATCGTAATTCGTTATAACGTATTACCATATAACGTTATACGTTATATCGTAATGCTACATAACGTTATACGTTATAACGTAATACTACATAGCGATATACGTTATAACGTAATACTATGTAACGTTATACGTTATATCGTAATGCTACATAACGTTATACGTTATATCGTAATGGTACATAACGTTATACGTTATAACGTATTACCATAAAACGTTATACGTTATATCGTAATGCTACATAACGTTATACGTTATATCGCAATGATACATAACGTTATACATTATAACGTATTACCATATAACGTCATACGTTATGACGTAATATTATATATCGTAATTCGATATAATGTATTACCACATAACGTTATACGTTATATCGTAATGCTACATAACGTTATACGTTATATCGTAATGGTACATAACGTTATACGTTATAACGTATTACCATAAAACGTTATACGTTATATCGTAATGCTACATAACGTTATACGTTATATAATAATGATACATAACGTTATACGTTATAACGCATTACCATATAACGTCATACGTTATGACGTAATACTATATATCGTAATTCGTTATAACGTATTACCATATAACGTTATACGTTATATCGTAATGCTACATAACGTTATACGTTATATCGTAATGCTACATAACGTTATACTTTATATCGCAATGATACATAACGTTATACGTTATAACGTATTATCATATAACGTCACACGTTATGACGTAATACTGTATATCGTAATTCGTTATAACGTATTACCATATAACGTTATACGTTATATCGTAATGCTACATAACGTTATTCGTTATATCGTAATGGTACATAACGTTATACGTTATATCGTAATGCTACATAACGTTATACGTTATATCGTAATGCTACATAACGTTATACGTTATATCGTTATGCTACATAACGTTATACGTTATATCGTAATGCTACATAACGTTATACATTATAACGTAATATCGTAATACTACACAACGTTATACGTTATATCGTATTACCATATAACGTTATACGTTATATCGTAATGGTACATAACGTTATACGTTATCACGTATTACCATATAACGTTATACGTTATAAAGTATAACCATATAACATTATTCGATATTACGTATTACCATATAACGTTATACGTTATAACGTAATACTACATAACGATATACGTTATAACGTATTACCGTATAACGTTATACGTTATAACGTATTATCATATAACGTTATACGTTATAACGTAATACTACATAGCGATATACGTTATAACGTAATACTATGTAACGTTATACGTTATATCGTAATGCTACATAACTTTCTACGCTATAACGTAATACTACATAACGTTATACGTTATATCGTATTACCATATAACGTTATACGTCATATCGTAATGCTACATATCGTTATACGTTATATCGTAATGCTACATAACGTTATTCGATATATCGTAATGCTACATAACGTTATACGTTATATCGTAATGCTACATAACATTATACGTTATATCGTAATGGTACATAACGTAATACGTTATATCGCAAGGCTACATAACATTATACGTTATAACGCATTACCATATAACGTTATACGTTATAACGTATTACCATATAACGTTATACGTTATAACGTATTACCATATAACGTTATACGTTATATCGTAATGCTACATAACGTTATACGTAACATCGTAATGCTACATAACGTTATATGTTATAACGTATTACCATATAACGTCATACGTTATGACGTAATACTATATATCGTAATTCGTTATAATGTATTACCACATAACGATATACGTTATATCGTAATGCTACATAACGTAATACGTTATATCGCAATGCTACATAACATTATACGTTATAACGTATTACCATATAACGTTATACGCTATAACGTATTACCATATAACGTTATACGTTATAAGTTATTACCATATAACGTTATACGTTATATCGTAATGCTACATAACGTTATACGTTATATGGTAATGCTACATAACGTTATGCGTCATTACGTAATACTATATAACGATATACGTTATTACGTAATACTATATAACGTTATACGTTATATCGTATTACCATATAACGTTATACGTTATAACGTATTACCATATAACGTTATACGTTATATCGTATTACCATATAACGTTATACGTTATATCGTAATGCTACATAACGTTATACGTTATAACGTATTACCATATAACGTTATACGTTATATCGCCATGCTACATGACGTTATACTTTATAACGTAGTACCATATAACGTTATACGTTATATAATAATGATACATAACTTTATACGTTATAACGTATTACGATATAACGTCATACCTTATGACGTAATACTATATATCGTAATTCGTTATAACGTATTACCATATAACGTTATACGTTATATTGTAATGCTACATAACGTCATACGTTATATGGTAATGCTACATAACGTTATACGTTATATCGCAATGATACATAACGTTATACATTATAACGTATTACCATATAACGTCATACGTTATGACGTAATACTATATATCGTAATTCGATATAATGTATTACCACATAACGTTATACGTTATATCGTAATGCTACATAACGTTATATGTTATATCGCAATGGTACATAACGTTATACGTTATAACGTATTACCATAAAACGTTATACGTTATATCGTAATGCTACATAACGTTATACGTTATATAATAATGATACATAACGTTATACGTTATAACGCATTACCATATAACGTCATACGTTATGACGTAATACTACATATCGTAATTCGTTATAACGTATTACCATATAACGTTATACGTTATATCGTAATGCTACATAACGTTATACGTTATATCGTAATGCTGCATACCGTTATACGTTATATCGCAATGATACATAACGTTATACGTTATAACGTAATACTACATAGCGATATACGTTATAACGTGTTACCAAATAACGTTATACGTTATATCGTATTACCATATAACGTTATACGTTATAACGTGTTACCAATTAACGTTATACGGTATATCGTAATGCTACATAACGTTATTCGATATATCGTAATGCTACATAACGTTATTCGATATATCGTAATGCTACATAACGTCATACGTTATATCGTAATGCTACATAACGTTATACGTTATATCGTAATGGTACATAACGTTATACGTTATAACGTATTACCATATAACGTTATACGTTATAACGCATTACCATATAACGTTATTCGATATTACGTATTACCATATAACTTTATACGTTATAACCTAATACTACATAACGATATACGTTATAGCGTATTACCATATAGCGTTATACGTTATAACGTATTATCATATAACGTTATACGTTATATCGTAATGGTACATAACGTTATACGTTATAACGTATTACCATATAGCGTTATAAGTTATATCGTAATGCTACACAACGTTATACGTTATAACGTATTACCATATAACGTTATACGTTATATCGCCATGCAACATGACGTTATACGTTATAACGTACTACCATATAACGTTATACGTTATATAATAATGTTACATAACGTTATACGTTATAACGTATTACCATATAACGTCATACCTTATGACGTAATACTATATATCGTAATTCGTTATAACGTATTACCATATAACGTTATACGTTATATCGTAATGCTACATAACGTTATACGTTATATCGTAATGCTACATACCGTTATACGTTATATCGCAATGATACATAACGTTATACGTTATAACGTATTATCATATAACGTCATACGTTATGACGTAATACTGTATATCGTAATTCGTTATAACGTATTACCATATAACGTTATACGTTATAACGTATTACCATATAGCGTTATAAGTTATATCGTAATGCTACACAACGTTATACGTTATAACGTATTACCATATAACGTTATACGTTATATCGTAATGCTACATAACGTTATACGTTATATCGTAATGCTACATAACGTTATACGTTATATCGTAATGCTACATAACGTTATACGTTATATAGTAATGATTCGTAACGTTAAACGTTATATTGTAATACTACATAACGATATACGTTATAACGTAATACTATATAACGTTATACGTTATATCGTATTACCATATAACGTTATACGTTATATCGTATTACCATATAACGTTATACGTTATAACGTGTTACCAAATAACGTTATACGTTATATCGTAATGCTACATACCGTTATACGTTATATCGCAATGATACATAACGTTATACGTTATAACGTATTATCATATAACGTCATACGTTATGACGTAATACTGTAAATCGTAATTCGTTATAACGTATTACCATATAACGTTATACGTTATATCGTAATGCTACATAACGTTATACGTTATAACGTAATACTACATAGCAATATACGTTGTAACGTGTTACCAAATAACGTTATACGTTATATCGTATTACCATATAACGTTATACGTTATAACGTGTTACCAAATAACGTTATACGTTATATCGTAATGCTACATAACGTTATTCGATATATCGTAATGCTACATAACGTTATTCGATATATCGTAATGCTACATAACGTCATACGTTATATCGTAATGCTACATAACGTTATACGTTATATCGTAATGGTACATAACGTTATACTATATAACGTATTACCATATAACGTTATACGTTATAACGCATTACCATATAACGTTATTCGATATTACGTATTACCATATAACGTTATACGTTATAACGTATTACCATATAACGTTATACGTTATAACGTATTACCATATAACGTTATACGATATATCGTAATGCAACATAACGTTATTCGTTATAACGTATTACCATATAACGTTATACGTTATATCGTAATGCTACATAACGTTATACGTTATATCGTAATGGTACATAACGTTATACGTTATAACGTATTAACATAAAACGTTATACGTTATATCGTAATGCTACATAACGTTATACGTTATATCGTAATGATTCATAACGTTATACGTTATAACGTAATACTACATAACGATATACGTTATAACGTAATACTATATAACGTTATACGTTATATCGTATTACTATATAACGTTATACGTTATATCGTAATGCTACATAACGTTATACGTTATATCGTATTACTATATAACGTTATACGTTATATGGCCAAGCTACATAGCGTTATACGTTATAACGTATTACCATATAACGTTATACGTTATAACGTATTACCATATAACGTTATACGTTATATCGTAATACTACATACAGATATACGTTATAACGTAATACTATGTACCGTTATACGTTATATCGTTATGCTACATATCGTTATACGTAACATCGTAATGCTACATAACGTTATACGTAACATCGTAATGCTACATAACGTTATACGTTATAACGTATTACCATATAACGTCATACGTTATGACGTAATAATACATATCGTAATTCGTTATAATGTATTACCACATAACGATATACGTTATATCGTAATGCTACATAACGTTATACGTTATATCGTAATGCTACATAACGTTATGCGTCATAACGTAATACTATATAACGATATACGTTATTACGTAATACTATATAACGTTATACGTTATATCGTATTACCATATAACGTTATACGTTATATCGTATTACCATATAACGTTATACGTTATAAAGTGTTACCAAATAACGTTATACGTTATATCGTAATGCTACATACCGTTATACGTTATATCGCCATGATACATAACGTTATACGTTATAACGTATTATCATATAACGTCATACGTTATGACGTAATACTGTAAATCGTAATTCGTTATAACGTATTACCATATAACGTTATACGTTATATCGTAATGCTACATAACGTTATACGTTATAACGTAATACTACATAGCGATATACGTTATAACGTGTTACCAAATAACGTTATACGTTATATCGTAATGCTACATAACGTTATACGTTATATCGTAATGCTACACAACGTTATACGTTATAACGTATTACCATATAACGTTATACGTTATAACGTATTACCATATAACGTTATACGATATATCGTAATGCTACATAACGTTATTCGTTATAACGTATTACCATATAACGTTATTCGTTATATCGTAATGCTACATAACGTTATACGTTATATCGTAATGCTACATAACGTTATACGTTATATCGTAATGATTCATAACGTTATACGTTATAACGTAATACTACATAACGATATACGTTATAACGTAATACTATATAACGTTATACGTTATATCGTATTACCATATAACGTTATACGTTATATCGTAATGCTACATAACGTTATACGTTATATCGTATTACTATATAACGTTATACGTTATATGGCCATGCTACATAACGTTATACGTTATAACGTATTACCATATAACGTTATACGTTATAACGTATTACCATATAACGTTATACGTTATAACGTATTACCATATAACGTTATACGTTATATGGTAATACGTTATAACGTATAACGTTATATGGTAATACGTTATAACGTATAACGTTATATGGTAATACGTTATAACGTATAACGTTATGTAGCATGGCCATATAACGTATAACGTTATATAGTAATACGATATAACGTATAACGTTATGTAGCATTACGATATAACGTATAACGTTATATGGTAATACGATATAACGTATAACGTTATATAGTATTACGTTATAACGTATATCGTTATGTAGTATTACGTTATAACGTAATACTATATAACGTTATACGTTATATCGTATTACCATATAACGTTATACGTTATATCGTAATGCTACATAACGTTATACGTTATATCGTATTACTATATAACGTTATACGTTATATGGCCATGCTACATAACGTTATACGTTATAACGTAT
>CAKXZU010000370.1:0-95194 GCA_936014575.1 Bombus lapidarius | reverse complement strand
AAATACTCGTCAAAACAGGTATAGATTTAAGGAAACTTACGTAAGCAACAATCAATGATACAGTATCTGTCAATGATAAAAATTACGTATTGAAGGTTATTTTCATTTTACTAATTTCTTTTTCTTATTAAATTTAATGATGAACTTTTATTCTCAATACACGTACATGATAACTACCAGACACGGATATCATTATAAATTCATATTTTGAGATGAACAAACATGATTTGAGCAGCAGAATCTAAGCAAAACTTTGTTCGTTTACTAAAAATTATATTCTGTTATATTATTATACATTCTATGCGTTTTTGCATTTTAAATCTTTAAATGCGTCAGATTTTCAATTTGTTAATGATTTTAGCGTGACAAATATGTTATCTTATGTTTGATAATTTTGCAGCACGGATCTAGATCCCTCTCTCGTGATGGATATATGCGACCGACAAGACAAAGAATTGATTAATCTGATCGAAGAAAGAATTTTAAAAACGCATCCGAACACATACACGTTCACCAAGAATCTTGCAGAGCAGACAATATCCAACAATAGCAAAGGATTGACTGTTGCGATAGTGCGACCAAGTATAATTTCTTCCTCGCTAAAAGAACCGTTCCCTGGTTGGTTGGTATCTTTTGCTGGACAATCAGGTAATTTTATTGATATTTACAATGTTAATTCCTCGTCACTTCATATCTCACTCATATCGCAAATAAGAGCGTTTCGTTATATCCAAGTGATTCCGAATAATACAAGTCACTCGTATCACAAGACCTTAGCTCTCCATAATTTTCATAAGAATGAAAGAAATCAGCAATAGAATAAAACTGTTATAATTTTACAATTTTCGCACATTCTGAAGGTTAAATATATGGAAATATACTTTTTGCGCATTGTGCTATAAAAATTATTACATGATACCGTTATTTCTTTTTTTTTTTTTTATTAACTTAATTACGGGGATATGAATCTTTAACATACAATCCAATTACAAGCAGTTAGTTTCAGGCTAAAATGTGTGGTATAGTAGTATAGTATTATGGAATTAAATGGAATTAAATTAAGCATAAGACGTGCGATGTGCCTCTCGTGAGAGTAGGATATGCTTTGTTACGATGTACATGATGTATTTAACGTAAAATAACATAAAATTTTAGGGCACACGGTAATATCATTAAACACTTTATGTGGAAACAATAAGCGAAATATAATATATTTCCGTTTAGGAGGCAATAATTTTAAATAATTTTATAATATATGCGATGGATATGTATTAACATTGGGCTATTTATTCAACGAGTGGCCAAACGCAAAAATTGACGCTGTATGCTTTTGAACATATCATAAAGAAATTGCTGATATGTCAAAAGGTTGGTTATTGTTACAAAACTGTAGACTATGATATGGCCTGTGTGTTAGCTGAGATTCCGGTCATTCATCTAACAGTAAAAAAAAAAATTACTCTGGTATGAAAGGACCAGACTAATCAGGACTGAAAGGTTATAATGGCTCGGGAAATGACCAAAAGTCAGACAAGAAACATTACTGATGGATGTCAAATTAAGTGGAATCTTTACTAAAACTAATTGGACGAAGAAGAAACTCTCGAATATTCTTCCGTGGCTGAAACTTCCGACGATTAGAAATCCAAATTTTCATAGTGTAGTAACTTTTAACTTTACGAGATATGGGGTATTTAACGTCTTCTAGGCTAAGGTTGGAAAGACTACATGTAGGAAGTGTTGAAAGGACGGATTTTGAATTATATCTCATCACTTACAAACGTCGAATGGCCGTTGAGACTATAGAACGTTAAGCGGCGCGAAGCAAAATCACGTTTGTCACTTACGACGTACAGAGGGAGGAAATGACAAAAACAACGTTTAGAATTAGTCAGTCTTCTTGTGCGATGTGAAAATTCATTTAAAACCCTTATACATATATGCTTGAAATTAAAAACAGATGTAGCCAGTTATCATAATCGTTTTAATTATGAGAAACGACCTGCACAGAAGCGATTACGCTGATCAACTCCACTAATTACGATAAAATGGAGAAACAGTTGTGACATTACAAACGTTATTCCCCAGAATTAAAGTTAAAATGTATGACTGATTATATTATTGATTATACGACTTCTTCTTTCAACAGATAAACTCATTGCTATGAGTTATTTGCGAAGCTGAACACCATAAGCATTTTTAGACAATGAAGTTAAAAAATTGAGAAAAATGTAATTGTAATTAATTTCTGAGAAGCTAATTGACTCTAATTTTTACCAGATCACCATTATTTGAGCTGTGTTTTTGCTGTCAGTTATAGCTACTCTTCTCATATCTGTATCGCTACTTTTCGGGACAGTTGAGAATCATTAATAACTTTTGAACCAATTTGACATTGCAGGTATCTTCAAGAATATCGGCAATGGTATGGCAAAAGTACTATTGGGTAGGGGAGATGTAATATCAGATATAGTGCCTGTTGATTATGTAGTCGACGCGATAATGTGTGCCGCGTGGCACGTCACGCTACAAATTGATAATAATGTCAAAGTTTACAACTGTACGAGCAGCGCACGTCCCATCAAGTACGGAATCAATATTTATTACAGAATTTTTTTAACTAACGTAACACAATTGTTAGTATCCTAAAAGCTTTAGACTCATTTAAGCAATGCGATCAATAGAAATGCCAATGGATAAATTGCATTCCAGTGTGATTAATGTACAAAAGATTATGACAAACGTAGGAAAAGATATTGAGAACACAAATGGATAAGAGCAAGCCAGATTTTTTCTGTGAATATCTGTAATGAAGGTGGATGAGTCATAGAAACTTCTTTACACTTTTAATACTTCTTCGGTAATAAGAAAGGTATCTCAATTCGATGAGTATTAACTTTTTTTTGTGTTTACCGATTTTCTCGCAACGGCTTGACAAACCGGGATTTGCATCTCATAGGACATGTTCTAAAATTTCCGGTTATAAAATTCTTCTGAATTATTCTTTCTTTCTTCTTTTTGCAATAACCCAGTCTTTATGTATATTCATTGATTGGTTTGAGCTATCGGAAAGAAATCTTTTTTACAGGTATTTCCTCGATTAGTTTGATCCCCGATTGATTTGATTTTGTAAATAAAGTTCTCGTTACCTTTGCATTTCGGCAAGTGCTCTTTCGTCATGCAGTTTATTGCCCAATGTCTCGAATGTACTTCGTGGCTTGAAATGTTGCTACTGCTGGAGATATCGGATGAAGCCATCGGTATCTTTGAATCTGCTTCTAATGGATTCGTTGCTGAATTTTATGAATACCGAATCTGACAATTTTCTCTCTTCCAGCTGATCTGTTTAAAGTGCTGGCTGTGAAAATGTGTTTACAATTCCCATTGCATCCGTTAAACTATTAAAAATTGCCACGTTTCGTCGCAATTCTCACAGACTCAGAAAGAATAATTGGATAGACAGCCATCGAAACAATAACCAGATAGTAACAGGATTGTAACAGTCGCGTCTGATACACACCGGACGATCGCCCCCCCCCCCCCGGAACTAACAAACCTTAGTATTAGAACCTTTACAAATCAGTACTCAATACCTTTTTTGTTATAACACTCTGAATCGTTACTTTATTGGATTCGTACAATAAATTTTACTATTACATTTAAAGTCCAAATTTTTACCTTACTTGTGAAACGTTCGAATTACGACACGAGAAGATCACCGGTGATCTGTCAGTTTCGTGATTTCTTGTATCTCCTACGTGACACAATATAACTCATGATCCCTCATCTAACGTTATTGAATACACTCCTTCATAATTACTCTTTGGTACAGTGCATTCAAAATAACAGCCTCGACGAGCGTTGCTTCAATAATTTGCTCTGCATCTGTAAATTGTTAAACGGTTGCGTCCCCCAATGTAGGCTTCAGCTGATGTTTGCTTTTATTGGTGGGAGTCCGAAGGAGTCTACTTTCATTGCGAAATGGCATGTAACATACTTAATCACTCAATCACATTTATTAAATTATAGAAATATCTTTCTCGTTGTTCAAAACATAATATCAGTGCCGGACTACAGTTGGATTCTGATTCGTTAATAACAATTAAGAATTGAAATGAATAATAAATAGATAGAAACAAATTACCGTCTTTTTAACGACAATGAAAATCATTTTACGTTGACTGTGTAATATTGATCGCTGTATTAAAAAGTGTGAAATGACAAATTTTTCCAAGGAAATACTACCAGCTCCGAAATGCATTAAAATGTATGAAATAATTTCTATGTCATTCATATTATGTTTAGACGCATATGTAACAATGGTTGAGGTCACTCAATCGTTTACTGAATAGCAACTTAAATCATATATTGTAACATTTTCTAAGGCGGTGCAAATTCTCAATTATGCTTGCCGCAAGAAAACTGGCGTTAAGATGTAGAATAGGATCACTTACTAACATCTTGTTAAACGGAAGCAAGCTCACACCTTTTCAGTTAATATAACTAATTTCTTTGCCAAAAACGTCTTTGCAAACACAGACAATTCTCACAGACTTAACTAAAATTTCCATTTAAATAACCAAAATTTAATTTTCATCACCACTTTATTTTCTAGATAAAGAGTGAGACATTCTCTTTTAACTAAAAACTTCTTTAACGTAATAGAGATATAGCTCGATTCTGTGCCCAACGAAAAAAAAGAAAACATATTATTTAATCGCCTTATCGATACTGCGATATTGATGTGCGCGAAAAGTTGCGTAATTCCTTTGACCGTAATGTGTATTGACATTTTTTACTAAATCATTAATTCATAAATAATTTATATAGGTGATAGCAAAATAACAAACTTTCAATGGATTTGTGCTGCATTCTATTGTTCACAATTAGATAGCTCAAAATATAACCTATTTGCACATGTTTAATGATTACACATGTTTGAAGCTTCACCCTTTACGAGTGTTGTAGCATCGAACTTTAGATATTACTAGTTTCTTTATTGAGACAAATTTCTTCGTCACCACTGACTTTCCAAGCGTAATTAAATTGATACAAAAATCGATCTTCCGTTATAATTCCAATAGTTAGCTTATTGAAATTCAAAATATTTATGCTACCTTTGAAACTAGCAATAATAACAAGAGTCTTAGTAACTTCATTTGGATTTACATTGAGATTACTGGTAATGAAAAGCTAGATTTACTCGAAAAAGAAGCGACAAACGAAATTTATACTTGCAGCAGATATCAGAGTTTCACTTGTAGTCTAGAGCATTAGCATTTTTTGTTCAAGAACAGATTGAAAGTAGGAATGTTTTTGGATAATCTGATTCGGAACAATATTTAAAACAATATGAGCGATTTTGAGAAAAATTTCCTCCGCCAAGATATAAATAAAATATCGATCGTAAAAAATGCTCAGTCGGAAATTGAAAATAAAGTTTTACAATAGTTTGCAGCATGTTGCTAATAAAATTGTTTTTAAGCCGAGCCTTATTGTGTTACGATAAGCCCAATTGTTATGTTGCAAATTAATAAAAACTGCTTGTCAATGCGCAACAGACCCTCCACATCTGAATTATGGCATCTGGGAATACCTACACCAGGAGAATAAAAACAGACGCCGAGTATTACTAACAATGTTCCTCAGACTTTCCTTCAACAAAGCTCTGTTTTTCATTTTGTATTAGATTTTTCTTACGCGATCTTGATATTAAAGGCCTAAAAGTTATTTATAATTTTCTTGAACCGTGTCCCGTACGAATCGTATTAAATTTAAATAAGTAATGAGAATTCTAAACCTTTTCATATTGACTACCTAATTAGAAGTTGAAGTGATAGGTAGATGATGAAAGATAGAAATCCTATATTTTCTATATAAACTGTATCGAATTTGAAGTTACTAATAAAAAAATGCGTATATAATGTAACGTAGATAATAAAAGAGATATTGCATTAAGAATGTTGTACTCGCGTCCATTTGTGCTCTCAATAACTCAATTCAGAAAGCTGTAAATATGGTACAACTAAAATTACATAAGTTTTCTGGAGATATCCCAGAATATATTCTGACATACTCTAACAGTAATATGCGTTATCTTGAATATAATTCAATTATCTCTACAAGTGTAAACGTTTCAATTTTCAAGATTGGGTGAAATCGTAAATATCTTCGTGGAATGTAGCAGAGAAATACCGATGAAAAATACGTTGTGGTATCCGAGTTGTACGATAGTAGCAAACAGATTTGTTTACAATGTACTGAATATACTTCTAAATGTTTTACCTGCGTTTGCCGTGGATATCTTTTTAAGGCTTCGAGGTGGTAAACCAATGTGAGTATTCAGTCGTTTGTCAACCACGTCAAAATACTCAAAAAACGACATTTCAGGGCAATGAATATGAACAAATATTACAATAAATTGGTCGTAGCGACAAGCTACTTCAACTCGAATGAATGGTCCTTCAAAAGAGATAACATTGCCGATATGATAAACAAGGTGAATACCTTGGAAGATGGAAATATTGTTAAACTGGACTTGCAGGATATGGTTTGGAGGAAATATATAGCAAATTACTTGGCGGGAATTAAGAAATTTATTCTGAAAGAAGACCCTAAATCTATAAATGCGGCGCCGTAACGGTTATCGACGTACATATAGAAATATTTTCAAATAAAAAACAATTTAATAAATAACTAACATAAATATTTTTATATATTCGATTAATGATATTTTCTTTTATTTTAGATTCTACTGGATACGTGAGATAACTAAAGCTTCTGGTATAATTATTTTACTTCCGATAATATTAGTAATAATATTGTTATACACTGATCATTTTAACATTATTTTTCCCGCTTAAATCAAAAAAACGAAGCATATAGAACCTCATGGAAAAGGGCCTTGCAATAGAAACAAATAAATGATTGTTCGAATAAAAAGTACAGATAAATGAAGTTATTTATTGATATTGTGAATAATACGTATATGATATTATTGTATAATATTATTGTATAATATTACAAATTGTTGACATATATTAAATATACTAGATAATTCAGAACACTTTATTGCGTGCTTGCTAGTGTCACGTAGGAAACACAAGAACTCACGGAATTGACAGATCACCGATAATCTCCTCGAGTTGCAGTTCGAACGTTTCACAATTAAAGTAAAAAATTGAACCTTGGATATGGTAGCGTAGGATTGTTTTATTTATTTAGAATGGGTTAAACAGGAAACGATGGTTATTTAACGTGAACTAAATACAGTAATGTGCTATAACAAAGACAACTAAATAGTTAATTCACAATTCTCGTCACCATGGTTCCAACGCTCTCTTTCTTGAGTTCTTATACTAAGGTTTGGTTCCTCTGGAGGGGTTATGGTTGGGTGTATATCAAACGCGACTATTCTGTTATTATTTGGTTGTTGTTTCGATGGCTATAGCATGCAGAATGTTTTGTCTATCCTATTATTGTTTCTGAGCGTGTGACATATACTAGTGACGTATACTAGAGACTAGTGTACAGTATATCCTTTGCATCTTACGGTATTTCATATTCCACGTTCTGAAAAATCCTGTAAAAAAATCAAATCTTTCTTACGCCCTCTGAAATTTGTAGCGCTGAATGTAGGAATTATATTCAATGCAATTAATAATGTTGATGAAGTCACAAATGAATGTGGTAAAGGCAATAAGAGTAAAATTCTGTGGTAAAAGTACCCTTCTGGTTATACGTTATACTACATTAGAAACGATATATGCATACGTATGTCTTACATCGCATTTTAAAATATTTAATGATTTGATAGCGACAGTTAAATTTCCGTTTTATTATTATCATTATTTAATTTGTACTTTACAATTTGTCCAGATGGACAATCGGTAGATGTTAAATTTTCGTATGTGATAAGTTCAATTATACATTGTTCGACCATTCGTGGAGAAACGCGATCGTGAGGAAGCGCGCCAACAAGAGTCGTAAATTCCCGTTACGATTATCCAATCGACGCCACGAAATGATCGATCTTTTATTTCGTTTAGGACAATAGAAGTGGTTTAATTGATGATAACGCTGAGTGAACAGATTACAATATGCACTTTGTTTCAACAACTTAATAGCTTTAATATTCAATATAATAGTCGACAGACAGAGTACAAGTTAATACGGAATACTAGGTACAAGTGAGAACGGTGAGTGATCAGAGAACAGATTGAAACTGACTAAAAACTTCTGTTTTGTTTTCTTTTTATTTAATAATTTACATTCACAACTTGTCCAATTTGGACATTTGGTGAAATTTTTTAGCTGTTTGATTATCGTGTGGGTGGCTAACCCCAGCGGGGTACCATCCTCGTGTTTGTTAGATTATATCCTTTGTGAGATCTGCTGGGTGTTTCCTTTTCAATCTTCTTTTTATGCTTGTTGTGTTGATCGTTTCCGCAGCCAGATGGTTCGGGTGTGTTGCTATTCTATCTCTGTAATTTTCCGCGCATCTGCTAATCTCCTCCTTGACCGTTGGTATTCCCAGGTCCTTCCGAATATCCTCATTTCTAACGTACCATGGGGCGTTTACTATTGTTCTAAGAATTTTTGCTTGTAATGTCTCTATTTTGTTTATATGGCTCATTGCTGCTGTCCCCCAAAGTGGTATCCCGTATGTCCAGATTGGTTTTATTATTGTTTTGTATATTTTTAATATATTTTCTATGCTTAGTTTGGATTTTCGACTTGTTAGCCAATGCATTTGTCTCCTTGTTGTCTGTATTTTGTCTATTATTGATTTAATATGCTGTTTCCATGTGAGTTATGTGTCTATGTGGAGTCCTAGGTATTTGACTTGTCTTGTTTGTGTTATGTGCGTGCCGTTCAGTAGGATGTTTGGTGACATCTGTTTTCGCAATGTGAATGTAATATGGTTGCGTTTATTGGAGTTTGCTTCTATTTGTTTAACTTGCAGCCACTTTTATATTTTTGTGATGTGTTCTTGTAGTAATGTGACTACTGTTTCTGGGTTATTGTGCCTGACTAGTACAGTGTGACGTCAGTCCACATTGGCCGGATGTGTGCAGGTCCTCATCGCGTACCCTCAATTACTTCAAGGACCCACCATAAACTTAAACTTTTAGTTTATTAAGTGTTATCGGTTTACCGATGGTACTTGGAACAGTCCTTAGGTTATTATACGTCCTTACAAATTGCGGGGAAAGCAAGTAGTTACCTAATGCGAAGAACCCAATATTTAACTAACGGAAAAGCTGGTTTTTTCCATAAGCAATATCGCCTACTAGCCACGTTGGTAGGAGGCTTCCTCCTCCTATCTTCATCTATTAACATGGACTATAACCAATTGGCATCGTGGATCGTTACCCTCACTTTTTCTAACGAAAAGTGCAAACAGCGAATCCGCGTTGTTAATTCAAAAGGGCACACCCACACCGAGCTTTCCTCCGTAATGACACGAGAACACCTGGAGACAGAAAACTAAACCTACGATCAGTCAACATCTATCAGATTAGTCACGCTTCCTGTAAACAGTGTTATTCAATAAAAAATAAAGGTAGTAGTTGTGTTACGATTCAACCATCCTGTCTTCATAATCTAACCTCTAATTTTACGTGACATAAGCTGTGTCGTCTGCGAATGTCAGCACTTTGCTATTGGTAGTTGTTGGTATGTTGGCCGTGTATAGCGTGTATTGTATTGGTCCTAGGACGCTTCCTTGCGGAACCCCTGCCTTGATGTCTTTAACTTCAGAGTATGTGTCCTTGATTTTTATTACGAAGGTTCTGCTGCTTAAGTAGGATTTTATTAATTGGTATATTTGCTCCGGGAATTGTTTTCTGATTGTTTGTAGCAGACTTTCGTGGTTTATTTTGTCAAATGCTTTCTCGATGTCCATAAAGAGGGCTGTACAGTATTGTTTGTTTTCTAATGCTAGTATTATTTCCTTAATGAGCCTGTGCATTTGCTCTATCGTGGAGTGTTTGTTTCTGAATCGAAATTGGTGATCTGGTATTAATTTTTCCTTCTCTATTATTGGTTTTAGGCGGACGTATATTATTTTTTCTAGGATTTTTGAAAACACAGGAAGTAGCGATATTGGTCTGTAAGATGCTGTTTGGTGTGGGTCTTTGCCTGGTTTAGGTAGCATTATGTTCTGTGCTAGTTTCCATAGTTTGGGATAGTATTGGATTCTTAGTATTGCATTGTATATTATTGTCATTAGTCGTATCGCTTTTGGAGGAAGGTTTTTCAAGATTTTACCATTGATTAGGTCGATTCATGGTGCTTTATTGTTTTTTGCTTTTTCGATTATGTTTCTAATTTCTTGAGCTGTTGTTTTAGGTATGGTGTATTGCTTGTCAGTTGAGGTACTAGTGGTTGCCGCATCTTCGTCCGTATGTCCATTGAAGTTGCTGTTGTTGTTATTATGTGGTGTAAATGTGTTGCATAGGTGCTTGGAAAATTCTCCAGCTTGTTATTCGTTGCTTCTTGTCCAAGAGTCATCTGCTTTTCTGATTGCTTTTTTTTTATGTGGAGAAATCCTCATGGACACTCGCTGTTTCATCGCAACAGCCGAGTAGTGTCGGACTCTTACCGACTAAAACTCCACGATGGTCCTCTTGACGCCTGAACGAGGTGCACCCGGGGTCTCTTGCGAATTCTACCGGGGTGCTCCCCGACGTCTATCTCCCCGTTGGTGTTGACGGGGAGGCTTCCTTGTCAGACTCGGGCCGCTAGGGGGAGACCGCGCCCCCTACCGCCACGTTCCTTGGATCGTCGTGCAAGTCCGAGTGTTCGGCGTGACAGTCCCTTTGGCGCGCCTAGGGCGGTGGCGGTGATGGTGCCGCCGCACCGTGGCGTGCGGAAACTCCTTGGTTCTGCACCCTGCTGGGATGGTGCGTTCTCTCCCTAATTCTTTCCGCTCGCTCCTTCGCCAGCATCACTTGCTCGCAGTAGGTGCGGACGGCGATGAATTCCTGACGCTGTCCGTCCTGGCGTTTCCCCATTGCGACCAGTGGGCGTTAAAGTCCCCAAGGACGATTACCTGGCGGGGAAGGCATCTTCGGACGCATTCGCCGACCCCGTCGAGAAAGTCCCCGAACGCGGCCACACCGCTGTTGGGCGAGACGTAGACGCCCACCACTGCTATCCTGTTCCATCCGACCGCTACGTAGCCGCTGCCACGATCCAGCAAGGCGCCGGGGGAGCTCAGCGCCGGCGTCAACGTTATGACCGTCGATCCGCCTAGGTCCCCGATCCAGTTGGGGGCGATGGGGACGCGGTACGGTTCGGCCACTACCGCGAGTGCGACCCTGTTCTCCCGGATGGTCTGGAAGAGCAGGTCTTGAGCCCGTCTGGCTCTTCCGATGTTGCATTGGAGGAGGCGCTTGGAACTACTCGATCAACTCCATGGCCTCCCCCCGGCCATCTACCGCTGCTGCTGCTGCTGCTTTGGCGACGGTGCCCCCTTGGTTTTTGCTGCTGCTGCTGTTGCTGCCGCTGCAACCGGTGATGGTGGCGGCTGGCTGGCGGGCGGGTCGCCTCCTGTTGACTCTCGGGGGAGTGCATGCCGCCCCGCCCATCCTGTGGCCAGCGGGTGCCCCGAGCGACTCGCACAGAGGGTACTTGGGTGTAGAGGCGGGACAACCTCTGGCATGGTGTCCGCTCCCGCCGCACCTGTAGCACAGGTGTCCTCGGTCCACGGTGGACGTGCAAGTTGCCCGCACGTGTCCCAGCTCCAGGCACTTGAAGCACTGCAGGGGCCCCTTCGGTATGGCGACAACCCTCGCGATGGACCAGCCCAGGGCGACCTTCCCTGCCTGGGCTAGTTTCCGGGCTCCGGCCACCGGGCACTTGATCCACGCCGATTCCAGCCCGCCTCTGGAGACGCCGATCTCACCGACTTGCACCTCCGCGCTGCTGCATCCTGCCGCCGAGGCCAGCGCTTGGTGCAGTTCCTCCTCTTCCATGAAGACGTCGATGCCAAGCACCCTCAGCTCCGCCTTGGTCATAGGAGCCCCGACTCTTACCTTGGTCGGGTCCAGTACCCCGGCCAGGTATGTCGCGAGCAGAGACGTCTTCTCCCTGTCCTTATCCCCTGGGACCCTTATAATGATGGCGCCCGTCACCGCCTTCTTCATGGTGACTGCTTGCACGCCAATCTCGCCTAGGGGGATGGTCCGCCTGGCCGTCGATAGTATGTCGGCGTACGATATATTTGCTCCCTCGCTCAGTGTTAGAGTCACCGCGGATATTCGCGGTGTGCGGGGAAGCGTGGCCATCGGCGATGCCGGCATGAGTCTTTTCTTGGTTGTAACGGCAGCGCTCGACTTCGGCGCGCCTGTCATCCTGGTTGCCATCGGTTGTTGGGCTCCGCTTCTCGGTGCCGCTACGGACGCCCGGTTCTTTGCCCCTTCTCCAGGGGCGTCTAGCCTCTTCTTGGTGTTTCTTCGCCCACCTCTCCTCTTCTCCACCACCTTCCACCCGCCACCCTCTTGTTACCTCGGGGGCGGCGGGTTCGCGTTGGCGGTGCGACGAGTGACGGAGTGATCCGCATTCCGCCGGGCTTCGGGAGCGTTTTGTTGTCGTCGTTGTTGTTGTTGCTGTTGTTGTTGCAACAGGCTCCCGAGTCGATCCTCAATCGCCCTTATTATGGAGGGTCCGAGCTCCCCGAACTTCCTCTGTAGGGCGTCGAGCCGCACGCTCTGGCTCGCAGCCTCCCGCGGGGGCGGTCAGCATCGGAGCCGCTGCATCGCGAGCATTCGAGCGCGCACGTGGCTCTTCTTGACAGCTCCCTGCGAAGCGCTGCATTTTCTTCCTCCAGCGCGGACAGACTTGACTCCACGAACCTCGACTCCGCGCTATTGCTGCCGCCCGCTAATCCCATCCTCCGCGGGGCATCGTTCTTCCATGCGGCGGTTATATAACTCGCCGCATCCTTCAGGACCTTGATGTACGTCCCCTTGAGGTTGGACGATGTCGTCGCAACCCGCATCACCTCCGATACGTGTTTCTTTAGCTCGGCGCTGACGTCCGCAGCCGAGCTCGTCCTAACTTGTATCGCCAGCTTCTCGGAGACGTCCGGGGAGGTTGTCAACAGTTTCCTCTTCTTGCCCCTGGACGCCGATGAGGCCAGCGACGAGCGAGACGCGAACGAGGCTATCGACTCCTCATCGTCGGACCTCACCCGCGTCCGCGGTCCTCCTGCCATCGGTGTTGTGGCATCGGCTACCATGGCTGGTGCGAGAAAGACGCTATACGGCCGGTTCGCGATTTTCCGCGAACCTCTCGTCATTCTTCTCGAAGGATCCGTGTCCTCCTCTGTGCTCTTCCTCCTGCTAGTTCTCGCCTCACCAGGCGCAGTAACACGTCCGGGGGCCTGGCGGTCCACCCTCGAACGGCCGTGGTCGTAAGATGACGACGCAGTGGGGCCCACTTGACTACCCACAACTACGGCGGTACTGTGGTATCGCTCCCCTACACCGTAAACGTTCTTGATTTTCGTACTCGATTCCATATTTGTGAATGATTAAATTTAGCCGGGTCGTCGTCGGAAATATCCATCCTGGTGCCACTCACTCTTTCGCACCCTGCCCCGGACAAGGCCGGTGCAGGGTGACGGTGAGCCCCACAAGAAGGTGAGGTGAGTGGTCTTGACCGGCATGGGCCCACCAACTTCTCCGAAGTTCCCCGCACCGGATCAGCGAACTGACGGGTACCAGAGGCACCGACCAGCCGCCACCCGACTATAGGGGAACATCAGATCCATCGGGGTTTCCCAGGGCGTGGTCCTACGCCCCGAGAACCCATACCAGCCTCCTGCTCCCCCTTTTCTGATTGCTGGGACTAGTTTTATTGGCTTCTTTATTTTGTTCGTGGCTTTCCATAGAGAGTAGTTGGCACTCTCGTGCGCAGAGCGTGTCTCAATGAACTCAGTGAATTCGTTATTATTGTGCTCTTTTATTTTGTTTTTTATTTCCTTTGCAAGTTTGTTTAGGTGTTTTTTGTTTTCTCGTGATCTATGTTTTTGCCATTTTGCTTTCGCTATTCTTTTTTCTCTAATTTTTTCAAGGATGTCTGGCGGAAATATTTTTGTTTGTCTTTTGGTTGCTTCAGGTATGGTGGTTGCCCATGCTGCTTCTCGAATAGTTTCTGTAAATGTTGCTACTGCCTATTCAATGTGTTCTGGTGTTTTTAATGGGATGTTGCAGTTGATCTTACTCTTGATTATTTCTTTAAATGATTGCCATTTGGTGGTTTTATTGCATAGTATATCTGGATTGTTATAAATTATTGGTTTGTTTCTGTATGTAATTATTATGGGTGTATGATCGGAACTAAGTTCTAGACTGGGTGCTATTTTAAGCTTATTTGCGTTTAGTGCCTTTGTAACTGCAAAATCGAGTAGGTCAGGTATTTTGCTCAGGTTTGTCGGCCAGTATGTCGATCTTCCTGTGGATAATATATTGAGATTATTGTTTCTAATGTATTTTTCCAGGGTTCTACCTGGAGGTGTAGTAATTCTTGATCCCCATAGTGTGTGCTTTGAGTTGTAGTCTCCTGCTGCGATATACTTGTCACCTAAGTGTTGAAAGTAATCTTCCCACATTTGTGTTGTAGTTTTCTGTCGCGGCGGTACATATACTGCTGACAACTGAAAATGATTGGTGCTAGTTTGTACTATAACGGTGGTTGCTTGGATATATTCCTTGCTGACTTGGCTGTGTAAATAGTGTTTTATGTCGTTTCTTATTATCACTGCGGTCCCTCTGTGTGCTTTTCCTGAGGGGTGTTTGGTATCATATATAGTGTAGTAAGGTATTTTCATGTAGCTTTTTGTAGTGAAGTGTGTTTCTGAAACAAGTAGTATGTAGATATTGTTGTACAGAAATGTTTTAGTTTCTAGGGCCCTATGGTGTAGGCCGTTTGAGTTGCAGGCTGCTATTTCTAGCGTGTCTCTTTTTATTTCTTGCTTAGCATGTTTGTAAGTAGTTATGGCATGTCTGTGATTTCTTGTACTTGCTGTCTGAGAACTGTGTCTTTCTCGCTTATCATTTTTGTTAGCATTTCAGTGTTTTTGATGGATTGCTTGAACAGTTCCTTGATTTCTGTAGCGTCGTTGTTGCTATTGCTCTGATTTTGGTTGTCTATGGATGCTGATTGGTTGGTCACTTGCGCGTAGCTTCGGCTACCAAAGGTGTTGGTGTTATGGTGGTTACTGTTCGTTACGTGCTGCACATTCGGTGTTGTCTCAGTTTCTGTGCTGTCCTGTTGTGTGTGATTGTTAATGCATGTCCTGTTTCGAAGCGGCGGAAACAGTTTACGTTGCAGTTGTTTTCTGACTATGCAACCTTTGTAGCTAGCTGGGTGGTTTCCATTTCAATTGTAGCATTTTACATCATTTATTTTTCCCATGTATGGGCAGTTCGTTGTTAGGTGCTTTTCTGCGCATTTGACACACGCCGGGTTTCTGTTGCAGTAATTTTTTGTGTGTCCAAATTGCTGACACCGTATGCATTGCGGTATGTCTTTTTTATGTCTAAGTAGCTCCTCCAATGTTATTATCGTGTTTAGAACTTTTTAATTTCAAAAATTTCTTTGTTATTATTTTTAGGTTCAAGTTCTATTAGAAATAGCGGTAATGGTTGTTTAGTATCGTATCTGGTTATGTTGCTTATTGTTCTTACCTGGTGTCCGATTTTAGCTAATTCCTCACATATATTGCTTTTATTTGTCTTTGGGTGTAATCCTCTGATTACTGCTTTGTAACTTTTGTCAGTTTGGAGCTGGTAAGTGTGATATTCGGCGTTTTTTTCTTTTAGTGCTTTTGTTACTTTTCTAAAAGTTTCTAGGGTGTTAGTTTGTACTTTTACTTGGTCCAGTTTTAATTGTTTTATACTATAGTTTTCTTTTCCTAAAGTATTGTTCAGTAATTCAATGAGGGGGTCTATTATTTGAGCGTCTATGTAAATTGGTGGTGGTTTGGCAATGTGGGTTATTGAGTCTGTTTCTTTCTCTTCTGGTAGTGCGCTGAAGGAGTTTCGGAGAGTGATTTCTTGTAGCCATTGTTGCTTTTCTCCTTCTGCAGCCCTCTTAAAGTTTGCGTTTTTGATATTTTTCGTTTTTTATTGTAAGTTACCACCTTCCAGCTTTCATCCTGGTGTGAAATGAGGATATTCGGAAGGACCTGGGAATACAAACGATCAAGGAGGAGATTAGCAGATGTGTGAAAAAGTACAGATTAAGAATAGCAACACACCCAAACCGGCTGGCCGCGGAAACGATCAACACAAGTATAGAAAGAAGACTAAAAAGGAAACACCCAGCAGATCTCACAAAGGATATAACCTAACAAACACGAAGATGGTATCCCGCTGGGGGTAACTATCCACATGCTATGTATATTTAAGTTATAATATTTTACCAAATGTCCCACTGGACAAATTGTAAAATTTCAATAAATAATATAAAAAAAATGTAATGAAACCTCTATACACACTTACCTCCGGTAACAAAAACATCACTTGGACAGATACACACGAAAAGATAAGGCAAAAGGTAATCTCCGTCCTGACTGACGCGCCGGTGTTAATGATATTTAACCCTAATTACCCGATAGAACTACACACTGACGCTAGTTCGGATGAGGGCTATTTAATGCATAAGGTTGACAGTAAAAACAGAGTAGTAGAATACTATATTAAAAAAATTAATCGCACGGAATCCAAGCATCATTCGTATGAACGAGAGACGTTGGCAGTTGTAAACGCCGTCAAACGTTTTCGCCACTGTTTACACGGACTAGAATTTCTTGTTGTTATCGACTGTAATTCTTTGTAGGGATCTAGCAATAAAGTGAATTTAAATGACAGTGTTTACAGGTGGTGGGCTTACCTACAAACTTTTAATTTTGATAGTATTTATCGAGAAGGCAAACGAATGGCTCACGTAAATCTGATAGAGTGTGTTCCCATAGACATGGATCAAAGTATAATTAACAAAGTTACAGATAAAGAAATTAATCTGGCCGAAATCTCATGAGATTAGCTATTAGCGGAACAACGTCGCGATCCCTAAATTTTAGAAATCGCCAATACATTGCAAAACGATGAGCTCGTGGAAGATATCGCTAATGCATACGAATTACGACCCGGTACCCTTTATCGTAGAATACAAAGAAGGCCAGAACTTTCTGCTTGCCCATTGTCCCAAGAGGTTGAAGTCGTAATCTACATGGTCTCCTCTCGTACTAAATTGCCTTAGTATTGGCCATAGTTTCAGCACTTATATAGTTGATACAGTGGTTGATTGATAAATGTTGGTAACTTTCACTCCCTAAGTAACCGCAGGATCTCAAATCGGAGAAGATCATTGTACCTGAAGCAGTACGTCTTTTGTTACGCCACGAGGCTTTCCATAGGCCGTTATTTCTAACCGTCGCTCGTGGCATAGCAGGATCGCGAGCGAACCGTCTCAAGCAGCCCGACAAATATACAATGTAGCGACCAACATCAAACAGAGCGAGTTCTAGAAACGTGGATTCGTTTCGTTATTTTAAACACACTCAGAAGGTGACACGCGTGATCATGGCGTGATCAGTGGCGTGATCGGTGGCGTGACCCGAGCATGATGGGGATCGCCTCCCGTGGAACACAAAGGGCCCATCGAAGGGCAATCAGTATCGATTGAGGATCCAAACGAAATGTACTATAGGTGAATTTTCGCACATTCGCGGGGAGACGCGATCTCGACGAAGCGCGCCAACGAGAGTCGTAAATTCCCGTTACGATTAACTAATCGACGCCACGAATCGTACGATCCCTCATTTCTTGTGGGATAATAAGGGTGATTAATTGAAATAACGCTGCGATTAACAGGTTACTATATATTTAATCGATCCAACAACTTCGGTGTTACAATAATGAATGTTTGTACGAACAACGACGAGTGAGTACGACCTGAGAATCTCTTAGTATCGTTGCGTTGACTGACTGTATTCGACTCAACACTTATTGATGAACTGAAGACTTGATCGAGAGTTGGTGGCGATTTGATCGAGAATGCCTTGTTGGTGACTTGACCGAGAATGCTCGAGAGTTGAACGAGAGTTGATTGAGAGTTAAACGAGAGTCCTGAACTGCCTTATGGTGTCTCGGAGGAAAGCTTGGTGTGGGTATGCCCTTTGACCGAAGAACGCGGATTCGTTGTTCACACTTTTCGTCCAGGAAGTGAGGGTAACGATCCGCGATGGCGATTGGTTATGACCCACTCTAATGAACAGGATATGCAGAAGTCTCCCACCAACGTAGAGCGGGGGTGACCTTGTTCCTGAGGAAAAACAGCCTTTTTCGATGGACAGCTGTGGGTTTTTCCCATCAGGTGATTGTCCGCTGTCTCCGTGATTCTTAAGAGCGCCTCATAAACTCAATGACTTTTCCCAGACCCAGCCATAAATGGAAAATACTTATAGAATTAGAAAATTCTCCAGACATGCAATTCGACCGGCAAACATGTGTGGAAAGAATGAAGCTAAAGGTCAACGTTTTATGGTTGGTCCTTGGGTCTATTGGTAGTCGGGAAGACTGTAGGTTGACCGTCGGCTGCCAGGTAGCGAGGTATGGCGCGCTGATGTCCCCCGCGACGTAACAGGACGAGATTGACGATGGCGACAGCTAGAGTTATTCCAAACATCTTGAGATGTTATAGATGCCACATGTCATGGGGCATGACACAGCGAGGTGTACCGAGACAAGTCCAGGGAGGTAGCTATGTTGGAGGTGCTGGGAGATGGATCACACCACAAACGAGTGTAAAAATGAATACAGGTGTGTAACATGTGTGAGAGAGACGACCTTCACGTGAATAAGATACGAGCCATTGTTGATGAGCTTTTCTTAACGAGACCGGTGGAAAATTTCATGAGAATTGACGGGAGTATCAACGGAAGAGATGGCGAAGGGGACAGCGAGATCATGGAGGAAACTTTACTGAATGCCGGAGCTAGGATAAACCCTAACAACGCGGTTGGCGTGGATGGCATACCAGCAACGGTGATCAAGGAGTTGGTTGAACAAAGGACGGATAAGATGTTGAGAGTATTGAAAGTTGTGAACAACAACGAAAGGATACTTGCAATATGTAAGGAGGCGAGAATAGTTCTCATCCTGAAGCCGGGTAGACACCTTGCACTTATGTCGTCTTTCCGACCGATCAGCCTGCTTCCAGCACTTAGTAAAGTCTGAGAGCACGCGTTTAAGAGCCTGATTGAAGAAAAGTTGGGGTGCGGTTCCTTCTACAAGGACCAATACGGGTTTCGCAGGAAGAAGAGTACGGTGGACGCCCTGTGCCGGGTTTTTTGGCAGACAATTGTAAAAGAAGAAACCGGGTATGCATACTTGCAGTGGTGGGCATCAAGAATACGTTCAACACTCTGTGCTGGAGCAACATCCTGATGGAGGCCGAAGCAAGAGGGATGCCCCGGAAACTATTATTTCTTCTTAGCAACTACCTTGAAGACAGAAAGACAGTAGTCCGGAACATTGGCGAAACGGTGAAGAGAAATGTTTTCGTGGATGTCCCATAAGAATCCATTTTGCGACCGTTCTTGTGGAATCTGGTCTACGACAGACTCCTGGAGGAACTCCAGGATATCCCACGTATGAGTGCGGTCGCCTTTGCCGACGACTTCGTGTTGATTCTTGATGTACCCAGTTAAGAGGAGATTGGGGGTAGATTAGGCAGAGTAATGAACATGGTTACGCGATGGTGTGCCGACAATAGGCTGACAATCGCGCACGGCAAGACGGAGGTGATTCTGCTCACTGAGAAACGCATCCCCAAGGTTATGGAAATTGACACTGGAGGATTCCTATTGAGGACGAAGCGGGAAATAAGATTCCTTGGGCTGCAGTTCGATAACTGTAGGAGGTTCGTGGCCTACTTTGAGAAAGTCCGTGGAAAGGCTGATGCCCTAATGGGACCGCTTAGGTTGTTGCTACCTAATGTCGAGAGGCTCAGTCAGGAGATTATACTACGGTGTATGGGAGTCAGTGGTGCTTTATGCGTACCCGGTATGGGTTGATGCGCTGTCGCGGAAGAAGAATAAGAACATCTTGAAGAGAGCACAAAGAGCCGCACTGGTTAGATCGTCGACGGCGTATAGAACTGTGTTCCATGCAGTGCTGTGTGTGTTGACGGGTAGTGTGCCGATCTACTACACAGCGGAACTCCGAGCAAAACAGTATGAACTTAAAGGGAGTTATCAACAGGAACAGTATGAGACAGTATGAGAAAAGTACAAAAGATACATCGATCATTGGACCATGAAAATTTTGACCGGACACGGGATTTTTAATGTGTATCGAAAGACGATTAACAAGGAAGATCACTCGAGATGTTAGGATTGTGACACCGATGGTGACGATACGAAGCATGCGTTGTTCCATGGCCCTAGGTGGATTTACGAGTGGACTGAATTTAAAAGCTACGTTGGCATGCCACTTACGGCGAAAAATTTGATAGAGGCAGAAACGAAGAAAGAGGACAATTGGACTATGTTGCAAGCGATTTCCAGGAAGATCATGCAAGAAAGACGACTGCAAGATATGATTGTTGAGGGGAGAAAAAGACGAGTTAGTAGACTTAATTGAGAAGACTGTGAACTAGTGAGAGGTACATACTAAGGCCAACGCTGAAGTAAAAGTAAAAGGCGGTTCCAGGGTTGGTTCTTGTCCCTAAAAGGAGCGGATGAAGGAGGGTTTTCAGTGGTTATGGCGACTCCATCCGCCGAGCTCCACATACTCAGTAACTAGGTATGCGTTATAGTATCTTCTCCTCCTCGAGAAAAAAAGAAAGGTGTCCCGTCTGGAGTGTAGACTGCGTGTCGGCTGTAGCCCGCTTACTTGCATTCTTTGGGCAAGTCGAACCCACGATTCGAGCCTCGGGTTGGATCGTGGGAATAAGACCCAGGACCGAGAGAGTCAACCTGTTCCTGTCAGCAATGGCGGCTACAGGGATTCCGGTTGGCAGAGATGTGACCGTCGAACTGCCGATAATCTCACCAATGACTTAGATTGTAATCACGGAGGCGGAGATCAGACCCGGGGGTTTGAGTTTCCCCCGTTCTTGCCCATTTGTTGTTGGTCTCGTGGGGGTAGTGGTTTACAGCCAAATGCTGGCTATGTCAGCAACGGGCTCTATGCCTGTCCGTAGGTACGGTGGTTGCCAAGCGCAGCTTTCAGGCCTGCCCGAAAAACGTTGGCAGGTTAGCAGTCTACCAACTGCTTTGGTACCGTCCTGCTGAGAGGGTGGGGCAATGGAAACAGCGCTCCGTTTGATGTGAGACATGAGAGCGCTCCTATAGGTCGGAACTACTTCCAGTAGTAAGATTAGAGATCAAGTGCGCTGATCGAGCGTATCTCAACTCCATTGGCTCTAGGGGGCGCAGGTATGGCTATAGCTCGGTACTTGATAACTATACTATCTACATCTGTTTTACCAGATGCTACTAGCGCCACATTCTTCGATATTGTATTGTACCTCTCAGACTTGATAGGAACGGAAGGGAAATTCCATAGTGCTTGTTTCAGCTTTCAGTTTTTACAGAATAAAGCCTGTTATCGCCATGCACTCCGACCAATTCAATATGTAAGAAGTTACATTTAATCTCTCCACCTTCAATTAATTCGAATTCGAGCTCGAATACGTTCGCACTATTCGTGGAAAAGAAAATTCCGCAAAGTTTGTTGGAGACGAAGCGAACTTTTCGTTGGAGCCAACCAAGAGAACCTAGCCATTTTGTGTACTATCAGAATATATAATCAACGAAAGTCAATAATATAACAATTAGGTCTGAATATATCAAAATGATTGAAAATAAATGACGTCTGTACATATTCTAAAAGGTGATATTTTAGGCATGTTTGCTATAGCTGAAATAACTGTGCGGAAGTGGTTTGCTAGGTTTAAGGCTAGTTACTTCAACCTTGAAGATCAAGAATCCCCGGGTAGGTCCCTCACCCCTGATGAAGATTGGATTAAAACACTTATGTAGAATAACCCACTCTATACGACACCTGAATTAGCAGAAATGTTAAAAATATCAAAATTCACCATCCACGAGCACTTTATGAGACGTGGTTATATAACTGCTTTAATGTATGAGTTCTTTACTATTTAATGGAAAAACTCTGATGGATCGCATTTCGGATGGAGACATCATTTTTTAAGCAAGTAGGTACAGGGGATGAAAAATGAATAATTTATAATAATGTTGAATGGGAAAGATCTTGGAGAAAGCGGAATGAATCGCCTTTAGCCACCACAGAAGCCGGTATTTAGAAGAATAAGTTTGTATACGGCTGTCGCAGGATAATAAAGGTAACAAAGGTAAGGTTGACGAAGCTGTCTATTTTTCTGCCTGCTTTGGTATTATATAGCTTTGGTATACAAGGTGTTTGTTCTTTTTCAATGTCCATTTTTATTAATATACAAAAACAATTGCAATCTTTTTCGCATAGAGATGATATTTCACTACTTGGAAGCTGTCCATACCCCTCATTAAGTGTAGATCACATGAGATCCAGCTTGTCCCGTATGAAGCCTTATCTCATAATGCTACTTCACTTCGAAGTTAGATCGGATACTGACATCGATGTTTTTGAGGTCCAGAGTAGGCTTCATACGTATCAGATCGCGTCGCGTGAGATCTCATATCGAAGCACGTCTCATCGAGAAAAATCTTATCATATATGTAGTATCGTCAATGAAATATATTGTTATTTTATCCTGATATTTGTAATTTATTTATAATGAATGGATTGTACAGATATAGACAGGAAAACGACGGTAGTTTAATATGAACAATAATATGCTACAATTTTGACAACTCTCGACACAACGGATCCAACGTTCTCTTTCACGCAGACCACACTCTCTCGACAACGCTAGCAGCACTATATCGACAACGCAATTCGCACTCTCTGACTTCTCGATTGACACCTCTCGACTTTTCAACTAAAAACTGCACTGCTCTCGCATGTCTTTTGTCTTTCCATAGACCCACCACACACGTGTTCCGCGACCGCTCGTGGCCAAAGCCACGTAGACCTTTTCTATGAAACTATTCACTTGAAGAACCGACGACACATTGATGGGCCCATCGGCGCTTCGGCTCTCGGGACATTGTTTATGATTCGCTAGATATTTCTTAGGCCCTTTTTCCCGATACTATATATAGGGCTTCGTATGAACTGACGATTAAAGCAATTTTACCGAAGGCGTTAGCAATAGGTGTAGAGTACAGGTATACAGGATGTTTGACCGTGAGATTTATTGGAGGTTATCGTTTGTTGTCGTAACCGTCGAATATATTTAAAATAATAAATTAGTGTACAGCCTATATTCGCTGAGTCGTTAGTACAGAGTATAAATCGCAAAATAAAATCGCGGATAAATACTCGATAAATGCTTGTCGTATAACTCGGTGGGTAACTCGTGGCTGTCATCTAAGTGCTAACTTAGATCGCTCGTTGATACAGAAAGATACTCGTAGATACTAAACTCTTTCCGGTTGCGTCGGTTTATTTATACTGGTTCGGCGAGAAGTCGGAAAATTCAAATTCGTCTTTGTTCGGCGGTTATGCGTAGCGGCCACATTGTTTTACCCGGAGTCTATTTGTTCTTACATTACTTGTGTCCTAACGATCTTAATACTCCGAGGCAAAATAACAACATGATTTGAATTGTCCTCTGACTCATGTGCCGCTACATAGATAATTTAGACAGTGTAAGATACGGGGATGATTTTTGATGTTGCGAATGAGACGACGAATGATAATTTGATAGGTGAACTGCATTAATAGAATTTGAAGTGTGCTAGTGTGAATAAAATTGCACTTAAGGATAGAGTGCGAATTCTAATAAGAACAAATAGGAAGGATATGCATATGACAAATGTGATTGTGGAAGCGACCAGATGTATGCGTTATGAATAAGCGTAGAGTGTATGTGCATTGGCGACCATGTAAGGTGAAAAATTTAATGAATGTGTTGAGGTGTCATTAGTGTGTTGTTTTCAAGTGCCGAAAGTAGACTATGTGAGACTTTTACAGAAGTCTGTGCGTTGAGGATGGATGCAAATGCAATGTGGTTCTACTATGGGTGGTAAACTACTATATAAGACAATGTTACCATTCCATTAATGATTTTGACTGGTACCATTAGGCGGTGACCAGATTAGTTCTCGGCGGCTCGGTGTTGGACTCCGGGGTTTGGCCAAATTTTGGTTAGATAGCCCGTGGTGATTTTACAACTACAGGTTTTTTGTCTCTCCATCGGGAGTGTTATATTAACCCGTTTGGAAGCTTTATGCTTCGTGGCTTATCCACCCGCTCGCGAATGTTGTCAAGTGCAGAAATTATTCTCCCCGACGGACATCGGCAGATGCACAGAAACTCTCATGCTCCAGAGCCATTTCTAGTGATACTGTAGGGTATTGGAAATGAGTTACATTCTGACCTATGATGGGAGAAGGCTATACAACTGGATTCGATGTAGATAGCCGTAGGGACGTGAGCATGTCAGCAACGCGCTGGTTGAATGTACCTGAATTCCGCGCCCATGGAAACCTATCTGGTGCGCGTTCGTGCTCAGATACGGGCACGATAATAAACCACTCGTTGAATGTCAAATTTCTTTAACAGAAAAGGCAGTGCACATGACGATTGCTTCCCTTTCCTCATGTGCTGCATCAGAGTTTGGTGCAAAGGAGGATTGGGACCAGAAGCGTTCAAGCAGGTCGGAACGAAGCACCAAAGATTGTAAATCTTTATCCAACTTGAAAATATATCACGCAAAACATAATTAGCTGTATTATTCTGTGTAGAACATGATGCTATTTTGCATTAGAAACAAGTTCTTGAATTGATAATTTCACATTTACAGTATTTAGGAGACTGGTTGAGCCAAACAAGTGTAATGCTCGAATCGGTCCAACAGTGACATTCGAACTATTGCAACTGCAGAGAGTTTTGAAAGAAAATTAATGAACGAGATAAACAAAAGCTTAAGGGGAGAAACTCAAGATTTCGTTATAAGAAGCGAGACATTTATCGAGCCACCTGCAAAAATACTGTTTAAATAAATCAGGGCTGTATAAGCTATCGTTGATATATCAACGATACCATGAAGATTGTTCGGGTACTTGTCGGATCATGAAGTTTTAAGAGGAACCGTAAGCGATTCGAAGTTAGAAAAGTGGATGTAGCAAAGTTGCCGCTCATGAAAAACATTTGTTGGAAGAACGTCATCCCGAACTTAATATCCATAATCGTTGTATGGATGACTTAGCGACGACATCGACTGGATCGGTTTACCTTAGTAGGTCAAAGGGCTTTTCTACGATTGACTAAATATTGCGTTTCGTAAGATTGGACTTGATTAAAAATCGAAATTGATATTGATCAAGAGCTGATCTCCAATAAATTCCCACAATGGAAAATGTCTCATTGGCTTAGCGCGACTTGTTATTTTCAAGTCCATAATTGATCTATGTTATTTAATAAGGGTCTATATTATTTGATAATTCGATTAATTGGGATATTGCCTGTCCACTTTCACAGATCAAAACAGCCTTTAATAGAAGAGCAATTAGCTTCTCGCTGGTTTGACATAGCAGTGTTAAGTTATTGATATAAGTTTTATGCTGCGTACCAGCATAGAGAGAGGGAATGAAGCTCGTCGTTTCGTTATATTTTGGTTGTAGGAAGTAAACTTCAGTTGTTCCTTTGCAAAAGAAGTTCTCGTACTCTTTGCATTTCTGGAAGTACTATTTCATTATGCGGTTTCTTGAGAATTTTGTTTGGTGCCAAATCAGATATGACTGGGCTGTATAAACTTTTCACGTGAACTTGGAACGTAGACAATGGTGTCTTTGAATCTGATTCCAATAGTTTCGTTTTCAGATTCTGTAATATTAATTGCTTCACTAAAACATTTTTTAATGAATTTTTGCTAGCAAAATATTACTGATTTCGAAAAGCGATAAAAAGTATGAAATAGTTTCTATTTTATGTGTTTCTTTTATTTAGACACATATACAACAACGGTCATTTACATACCGAATAGCATACTATATATATTGCAACCTTCTCTAAGGCAACGTAAAATTAAAAATACTACTAATATATTGTCTATTTTCATTTCCAATTGTATAATATTAGTCATTGTAATGATTGTATCTTAAGTTAGTAGAACAAGCTTACTATATGTATAATTCCACTAACCTGTAAACTATTGATGCATTGAATATAATTAAATATTCAAATAATAATTACTATTGAATTTAAATTAGCGAACGATTTTAAATTCAATTGTGAATGTAACATTGTTATACATATTTAAATATTTAACTACTTGGTTTGGATTAATTTTATTTTATATTTAAGGTATATTAAGAACATGTTACATGAACATAGGTAAGCACTAACTACATTTTCTTTTTTTTATTTTCTTATAAATTTATTTTGGAGAAATTCTGTTTATTTTTATATTATAGATATTCTCTGATTCCTTTATTATCTTTGGGGAGGTTATATGATTTATATAAATTATAAATGACAAAAATCTCATTTTGAAATCTATGAATAAATCTATATTTAACACATTCCCTGTGAAAGAAATGTACAGTTTTTTTATGAATGATACTATATAACTTATTTTCCTTTTTCTATTCAGCAAGTAAATGTGACTTAAAAATATATTGCGGTTGGTGTTATTTTAATATGTAAAATCTCACAAATACGTTATGAATATTTAATTCTAAACAATTAAAAAATACAAGGATTTCATTATAGCATTAATATCGCCTCATCGTTATTTCAATGCAAATTAAATTACATTATTTGACCGTCCAGTTTCTAGTTGCGTCAAAGAAATCATAAGGGATAACTACAAGGCATTTAGTGGCATGCACTGTATATCATCACATATTCCGGACGTGGATACATGATTTATTGAACCTTGATTTTCAAGTGACTCTAAATAGCGTCATCCACATCTGCTCATCTTTTTAAAATAAGTACATATACCGTCTACTATCTCTTTTTTAACTATTTATTAATTAGATATAATCATTTATTCACTTCTATCTATTTCTCCTATTCGAAACAACAATGATATACTATATATACACTATATTACTTTAAGCAAAAACCGAAAAGAGTGTGGTGGATAGTGCCGAGGATTATAATATAGAATAACGAGAACGAGAGATTGCTGTTACAACCCGTCAAATATATTTGAAATAAATTATATAAATATAAGTATCAATACTGTCGAGAGACGCTCGTTCAATGTATTCGCAACGATAGTGTATAATCGCTCGCGGATAACTAGTACATTCCGTTAATAGCTGATGATAGCTCGTGTAATAACTCGTATGATAACTCGGATAATAACTCGAATAATAACTCAGATAATAATTCAGATAATCTGACTCGCTCGCGATCGCGTGCGTTTATTTATACCGGTCGGGGGAGAGTCGGAAAATTCAAATTCATCTTTATTCGACTGTTGCATGTAGCGGCGACATTGTTTTGCCCGGAGTTTATTTATCATTACGTTTCATGCGTCAAGGCTGTGTCAATCTCCCGAGGCAGAACAACAACATAAGTCGCTCTCGATTCGCATCGTCCTTTGACTCCCGTGTCGTTACAAGAGTAATACCTTCGAAACAGTTAGATTTGAGGATGAATTCGAACATCCGATGAAAAGAGGAAAAATATCCCATTGGTCAACGCATTACTAATTTTTAAATAACTGCATACTTGTGCAATAACAGAGAAGAAATAAGAAATCCCGACGACTGGAGTCCGATTTTTCTTCCACGATACAAAAATGAGAAGAAAATGCAGCAGTACACTAGCAGCGGCATCTACACCCGCAGCAGAACCTATCTCAGTCAGCCCCCATACGAGCAACTACACGAGCTATCACAACCTATTCACCTTAAGTATAATGCGCTTCGAATTGTCTGCACATCTCCAATAATAACGGCGATACGTTTAATTGGATATTTCAACCTCAACATGCGAAGCTGTAATTACATTCCTACTGGCGAGGACTAGTGTTCATGTAAGGTAAGCCTGACACGTACAGTGTGTATGCGGCACCAAAGAGGAGTATGACACGCTTCGAAATATCTGCATATGTTCAATAGTACACTAGAATCTGTTATATTTTAGATGTGATGTCACACATATTGTGTGACATGTGATATGTCATAATTTGTATTTATTGAGTACTATTAGAAGATGTAAAACAAGTTAAAGAATATTTGTTCCAGGAAACGAAGGTTGATCAAAAAATTAAGACACCAAACAAAATAAAATGAATCTCTCATACCCATGTTTGCTACTCCAATACTACGATTAAAGTTTCTTGACTAAGGATTTCATGGTTCAGTAATGTTTGGTGATTTGGGGAGTATTATGTAACAACCTAATAACCAGTAGCTAGCTCTCTTAATTCCTTAGGTATCGACGAATTCATAACTTTTTACAACAATAAATGACCTAATGTGCAAAGTCGTTAAATTCTTCTGAACTAACGCTATCGTACGTACTAAAGAAAGAAAAATATGTAGTTCCATGCGATGATGTAAGAATATTTATGCCAATACAATTAACAAGCTGAGTGCTAAGTGATAATGTTAAATCTAAATGGTATATAGAAGATATATTAAATTATTGCATCATTCCACTGATCCACTATCGTTTAAAGGAGCATATTCTTCTTTGTTCTGTAACGAAAATGTAGTAAACAATTAATTTCTCTTCTTCTGGTAATTTGCAATTAACTTAATTACTGCGAGATTTTATTATTCTCAGACTTGTATATCTCAAGCAACAAAATGGATATTAATTTTTCGTAGAATCGTACAATTAAATATGTTCTTTAGCGTGGAACTGAATAGACTCTTGTCTATACTTGAGTTTATCACCTTCAGCACTTAGCCGCATTGTACAGCACTAGTCCGAATGGTGCAGCACTAGTCCGGAAACAACCAAAACCATAAACGTAAACATTCTGATTTTCTCTCGGCTACTACAATTAATACGTCGCGGGAAAAGATATCACACTGTCTGAACATGATAATGTTTTAATGTTATATTTGATGAACTACTATATTACAAAGAATATTTGCAGAACCATATGTACACCTGTACTGAAAAGCAAAAACGAAGAACTAGAACTAGAATTAGAGTTATACAAGTTACAACCGTGAACATAGAGCGATTTTGATAGCCGCTCCCCTTTGGCTGCTACTATTCACTTTTTTCTAAACATTATGATTTTTTTCTTCTTAAAACTTCGTATAGTAATTTTTTTTCATTCCTAATGATTTGAATACTTTCTTCTACGTTGTAATTCAAAATTTATTATCGATCACTATCTAGAAATTGGTTGCTATTACTTTATTTCGGATTGTTCTGCAATGAATACGTTGAGAGCAAAAATAAGAAAAGCAGGAAAGCAAGTGCGATAAAGCTAAACGCCTCATGAAATCCATATTTAAATAATTTTTCTGAGAATCATTGTAATATTCCTTTTGAACTTTTACAAAAATCTGTGTTTCAGATATCTTGTACGATAACTTACCTCTACGATAGTACTCTATAACCTGGTGGGGCTGCAAATACTAACCACAACGGTACATATGAGGTAAAGGAGCGAAATAACCAATAATACATCGCGCCTCGAGCCTGGAAGGAGTTGCGACCCCTCACTTTGGCCAATTTGCGTTGGACTCGTGGTGGCAGTGGTAGATGGCTAAGTGCTGGAAAGACGGCCGATTTAAGGGGTGTTGGCTCCCTCAAATGGCGGTCGGCGGGTGAACAGCGTCTCAACTGCTCTAGAACCGTTCTGGAGAGACGGTAGGATTAGGAAGGAAGCCCCGTTCGACCTGAGACGAGTGATAGCTCCTGCAGGACTAACTAATGCAGGTAGCAAGGTCTGGGTACCCATAGCCCTAGGGGTGCCCGGGTCCGGTATGGCCACGATGCCGAGGTATGGACTAGTTAACTAAAGCTTATACGGCGAGAAACACTAGAAGATGTTACTTGGTCAACCCACTATAGTTCACTTGCGTCAGTTCATTGGGTATACCGAACCCACGAATCTGAGACACGGGTGGGGCCGTCTAGATGAGTCCGTTTCGGTTCTATCCCGTTAGCAGAGACGTGGTCGTCGAGCCACTCCGATATTCGCACCAATAACTTAGATTGGTATCACGGAGGCCGAGAATAACCTTGGGGTATGGAATGCCGCCGCTCTCAGCTGTTTGGCGTTAGACTCGTCGGGCTAGTAGTTTATACCCACATGCTGGCTAGAGGGGAATGCCAGCCACAGGTTTTATGCCTTCCCGAAGGACGTCGGCGGGTGAGCAGCGTACCACCTGCTCTGGTACTATCCTAGTGAGACAGTAGGAGGCAATTGAAAGAACGGCCAGTGCTATCTGAAACGAGAGAAGGCCAGTGTATGTCGAAACTGCATCAGGCAGCAAGGTCAGGGGCCAAGCACGCTGGTTGGGCGTATCTCAACTCCAATAGCTCTAGAGAGCCCATGACACGGATAGACTGTAAAAATGAACCTTTGGGTCGATGAAGATTTGTAAAAAATGTTTGTGCAAAATTAATCTTAACCTTGAAATTTAAGACCAAATTTTTTTATTGCAACTAATTTTTTTATTCTATTCATCCTGAGGAATGGTTGCAACCACCCTGGTGGCAGAAACGTTAAAATCTTAATAATTCTTAAACTGACTTGATTTATAATACATTTAAATTCTGCAGTCCGATGCAGAAAAGTAGCAGATATTGATACCAATTAATACACTTAATCTATCATAATACATATATTGTGTTTCTTTTTTTCTTTTTTTTGTCCCTTTGTTTTTTCTCTTGCTGCTTAAACAACCCCGAACTCACACATCTCATTCCACGCAAGTTCCATTTGAGTTCGTATATCCAATTCGATGTTTCATTTGTGCAACGTATGTCGTACTATAAACAATGTAGGCACATAATTTCTGCCCACTCTTAACTGAATCTCCCAAATTACTGCATGTGGTTTTTCGCGGATCAAAATCCTGGCATTTGTTGACTGAGGATGATACTGCCATACTATCCAAAGAGCGTAGTTGCAATTGAAGTATCATCCAATGTTTAAAATCTCATCGAGTAACATTTTATAAAAAAATTATTTATAAAGTCATCAAGTAAGGAACATTGCCATGTATCGTTCGATTTGAGGATCATTGTGCACTCCACTGCTTCGGGAGATCTACTTTCGTTCATATAAGGAGGTTCACTCACACACAGAGATATTTCGACTAGTTTTTGATTTTTGTGTCTTGTCTCGCATTCCACACAATCTGTAACGTGAGCCGTGAAAGGAGCTAGGCAAAGGGACTTAAAAACAGAAAACTTAAAGGAAATAACAGATACGACACATACAAATACTTTAATATCGCAATAAATCAATAAACAAATACACAACATTATTATTGAACAAAATTAAAATTTACGAATATCAAAAAAGAAACAAGGAATAGTGAGATGTCTCCTGATACATACCGCCTTGCACGCGCTCTCCCCACCACAATACACGGTACAATAAGCAAGCAGATAATGGACGTTGAGATGTTACAACCTTCTCACATAGAATCAGCGCCGTCAAACAACTAGCACGCGCCAAAGGATCGAGTATCGGCATCAGCAAAGGTAACCACGTGTTTAACATAGTACGACCTATCGTCAGCAGAAACTAATACTGCAAGAAGAATGCAGCAGAAAGAACTTCTAAAAAAAGGAAAACTTCGATAATGCTTCCATGAAAACCGCATCGGCTGAAACCCTAGTATTACTGGAAGGACACCAGAAAAAACGAAGGTTGCAGCATCCGAAGAAGCAACCGCGTACCAAAACTTCGCGCTATCATGGAATAATCCGTCGCATAACAATTATCCCACGATAGTCTTCGTATAAATAAGGATAGCCACTCAGAGACAGGGCTCAGTCAGTTGAAATTTTGTTGAGAGTCTTTGAGTTCAATCAGTTAAAGTCAGTCAGTTAAAAGAAAATTTAGTTCAGTTCAGTCAGAGTCAGTAATAATGGTATGAGTACTTATGGTGCTTTACATATAGAAAGTGTGGCGGCACTCGACAACACAAATACCGCCACTCGACACTAACTACAAACGGACAACGGTAGCGCAGTGGTTAGCGCCTTAGGTTACGAACGTTCGGATCCCGGGATCGAATCCCGGTGACCGAAGTCCGATTTTTCTTCCACGATTCTTAAATAGGGAGAAAAATACTGCAGTACCCCACCAACAGCGACATCTACAGCCAGCAACCAACTAATATCACGGACAGCCATCATCCACCTCAAAAGTATATAACCTCATGTGGATTCCGGTGAGTCCGATGGTCAAAAGATGTTACGACCGTTCGCGGAAAAACGCGATCGCGAGGAAAGCGCGTCAGCGGAAGGCGTAAATTCTCGCTACGATTCAGAAAATCGACGCCGCGAATTAGTCGTTCCTCTGTGTCGGTTAAGATGACAGAGGTGGTTAATTGAGATTAACACTGAATTAACAGAGTTAACAAAAATGATATATTTGACAATATATGTATAAAAAACAGTATAATGAAGCGCCACAAATTATTTGAAAGATGATGCAGTTAGTTTGATATAATGATTCGACTCGACTTTACAATGTGTCTTGTATTTGATAGATTGGACGACTTGTAATTCGTTGGAGACCTATTGTTACGTCGCGGGGGACATCAGCGCGCCATACCTCGCTACCTGGCAGCCGACAGTCAACCTACAGTCTTCCCGACTATCAATAGACCCAAGGACCCACCATAAAACGTTGACCTTTAGCTTCATTGTTTCCACACATGTTTGCCGGTCGAATTGCATGTCTGGAGAATTTTCTAATTCTATAAGTATTTTCCATTTATGGCTGGGTCTGGGAAAAGTCATTGAGTTTATGAGGCGCTCTTAAGAATCACGGAGACAGCGGACAATCACCTGATGGGAAAAACCCACAGCTGTCCATCGAAAAAGGCTGTTTTTCCTCAGGAACAAGGTCACCCCCGCTCTACGTTGGTGGGAGACTTCTGCATATCCTGTTCATTAGAGTGGGTCATAACCAATCGCCATCGCGGATCGTTACCCTCACTTCCTGGACGAAAAGTGTGAACAATGAATCCGCGTTCTTCGGTCAAAGGGCATACCCACACCAAGCTTTCCTCCGAGACACCATATAAGGCAGTTCAGGACTCTCGTTCAACTCTCGATCAACTCTCGTTCAATTCTCGGTCAAGTCACCAACAAGGCATTCTCAGTCAAGTCGCCATCAACTCTCTCTATCAAGTCTTCAGTTCGTCAATAAGTGTTCAGTCGAATACAGTCAGTCAACGCAACGATACTAAGAGAGTCTCAGGTCGTACTCACTCGTCGTTGTTCGTACAAATATTCATTATTGTAACACCGAAGTTGTTGGATCGATTAAATATATAGTAACCTGTTAATCGCATTTATCTCTAAATTTTCACAGATAATGAAACCCCTGTATGCTCTTACTTCCGGCAACAAAAACGTAACTTGGACAGATTAGGCATGAACAGATAAGACAAAAGGTAATTTCCGTTCTGACTGACGCGCTGGTGCTCATGATATTCGACCCCAATTACCCGATAGAATTACATACGGACGCTAGCTCGGAGGGATATGGGGCTATTCTAATGCATAAGGTTGAAGGTAAAAATAGAGTAGTAGAATACTACAGCAAGAGAACTAGCCCTGCGGAATCTAGATACCATTCCTACGAACTGGAGACGTTAGCAGTTGTTAACGCCGTCAAACATTTCCGTCACTATCTGCATGGACGAGAATTTCTCGTCGTCACTGATTGTAATTCTTTGAAGGCATCCAGTAATAAAGTACATTTAAATGACAGGGTTTACCGGTGGTGGGCTTACTTGCAAACTTTTACCTTTGACATTATGTATCGAGAAGGTAAACGAATGGCCCACGTAGATTTTTTTTCGCGGAACCCCGTCGACATGAACCATCGTACGATCAACAAATTCGCAGAGAAAGAGATTAATCTGACCGAAATCTCCGAAGATTGGCTGTTAGCGGAACAACGTCGCGATCCCCAGATCTCAGAAATTGCCAATAAATTGCAAAACGATGAGCTCGCGGAAGAATACGTATGAATTACGATCCGGCACTCTTTACCGTAAGATACAACGAAAAGGCAGAACCTTCTGCTTACCCATTGTCCCGAGAGGCTTTAGATGGTCCGTTATTAACCATGTGCATCAGTCAATTATGCACTTGGGTTGGGATAAAACGCTCGAGAAACTGTATGAATATTACTGGTTCGAAGGAATGTCGAAGTACGTTCGTAAATTTGTAGAAAACTGTCATGCTTGTCAGGTTTCGAAAGCTAGTTCAGGTAAAATACAAGCTGAATTACATCCTATACCCAAGACCAGCATACCCTGGCATACAGTGCACATGGACATAACGGGTAAACTGAGCGGTAAAAGTGACTCTAAAGAATATGTCATTGTTTTGGTCGACGCCTTCACGAAATTCGTATACCTGCATCATACCCGTAAGATAGATTCCCTTAACACCATCAAAGCACTTAAGTCCGCTATATTTTTGTTCGGCAGCCCCTGTCGAATAATAGCAGATCAAGGAAGATGTTTTACGGGTAAAGAATTCCAAGAGTTCTGTGAAAGTAAAAAAATTAAAGTTCACTTGATAGCGACCGGTGCTAGTAGAGCTAATGGGCAAGTAGAGCGTACTATGGGCACATTAAAAAACATGTTTACAATAGCAGAAACGACCGGGCGGCCATGGCAAGACGCGATTGGGGAAATACAATTGGCTTTGAATTGCACTACCAATCGCGTGACTAATTCGAGCCCATTGGAATTGTTAATCGGTAGAACAGCAAGACCATACGACTTGTTGCTACCCGATAACATCGAAGAAAAAGAAATAGATGTCTCCAATATAAGACGACAGGCAATAAAAAATATCGAAACTAATGCTAAGTACGATAAAGATAGATTCGACAAAAATAAAGCTAAAGTGCTTAGGTTTAATCCCGGTGATTTTGTACTACGAAAAAACGAGGAATGAAATCAAACCAAACTAGATCAAAAATTCCGAGGTCCATTTGTAATAGCAGAAGCTTTGGAAGGAGACAGGTATATCTTAAAGACATTAGACGGTAAACGGTCGTTTAAATACAGTCACGATAGATTGAGAAAAATGCCAGATAGTTGTATTCCTGCTGAGTTGGACGTCTGTAGTGATGGCAACCACAGTGACCATGACGATATGAGTACCCCGATCTCGGAAGATCAGTAGCACTGGCTATAACACCTGGCGGAGTGTAGTTCATACGCATCTCGAGGCGACAATGTAATAAAGCTCAGTGAGAACGTGTGATGCTGTTCACATGCATTTCGGGGCAATACTATAGTCAAGCTCAGTGAGAATGTGTGATACTGCTCACATGCATATCGGGGCAATAATATAGTAAAGCTCAGTGAGAACGTGTGATGCTGTTCACATGCATTCCGGGGCAATAATATAGTAAAGCTCAGTGAGAACGTGTGACGCTGTTCACATGCATTTCGGGGCAATATTATGGTAGAGTTTGATGAGAACGTGCGATGTAGTTCACATGCATCTTGAGACCACAGTATGGTAAAGTTTGATGAAAACGTGTAATGCAGTTCCCATGCATCTTGAGATCACAGTATGGTGAAGCTCGACGAGAACGTGTGATGTAATTCACATGCATCTTGGAGCGATAGTATGGTAAAGCTCGGCGAGAACGTGGAACAAAACTCTATGTGCTCGTACGATCTATAAAAACGAGACTCACTTGGGTACGAAATCGAGAAATCGTCCATCATGTCATTACGATCTGACCAATAACTCACAAGATGCAACTAGCCCTCTGAATACTAATTATAGCATTATTAATTTTTGTACTCTTATTTTTCGTTGCCAAATCTCCGAACAAAATTTTGTTGTTGAACTGGACCCTTAGCTTATTTGGACATTTAGTTAAACTGTAAATAATGTTAGTTGTATCGAGTCTAATGTCAGAAAACTCAATATTTTAGTTACACCCGAGGACGTGTGATAGTCAGAATGGCCGTGTAGGAGATGAAGTAACACCGGAGCCTTCCTTTGGAACCCTGAGAAAATCCCGTAATATTGTAATCCAGATTTTATCATAGCCATAATTAAACAATTGTCATTCAATCCGATTGTGTTTATTCGAGATTTGTAACAATGAGCTTGGGCTCGAGGCGACAATCAGTCGCCAACGTAGCCGCGGTCAAGGGATAAACGTTTATCTAAACAAAGGCACAGAGTAACCGTATAGCTCTCCTTGAAAAAATATAGCAGCGGCACGCGACAGTAAACACTCCAACGGATTCTGTCCCGTGGCTCGCTACACAAAGACCGCATTCTTTGAAAAAGATGATTACCAGATGTCGATGCATCTCCACAGTACATATTCAGCTAGCCTAAAGACCCGCTATAAACCTTAGAATTTATTTAGCTGAGGTTCTTCAAACTGACAAATAGTCTTAGTCTTCGCAGCCCCTAAATTTGTCACCTACTGCGGAAAGATACGAGAAACCTTCTTTTCTCACGTACAACGCTTTCGCCAGCAACTCTCTCCCTCAAGGGTGGCTAGCATCCTTTTCTAACCACCGATATGGAAATTGAACAATTAACAGCAACGTCAATTTCCCTCACCTTCTGAACGAAGGCATCGCTCCACGAATCCGATGATCTCGTGCCCTTAGACACACCCCGTCATAGTTTTCCTCTGTGGCATCATCGCGACGGAAAGTCATTCTTGTGCAATTTCATTGACGAGAAAGAATAATGCCTTTAAGATCAGTGAATATTTCGTGTTTGCTAACCAAGATTCGGACTTAGAGTTTGTAAGAACATACATCTGTTATCCCGTTGACCGCGGATTCGTTATCGAACCTAGAATCATTGTCATTAGCGTCTGGAGTATCTAATTAACACGGTTACTTGTCGATATCTGCAACAATCATATTTGCTCTAGTCAATATCTCCTCTATTGCATAAAGACAATGTCTAATCACCACGAAGATTCGTTTCACGCCCTTAACCCCAACTCTAATCATAACGCTAACCCGACAAATTTATAATATATATTTGGTGACACAACTGGTCGCCGAACGTAGCCACGGTCACGGGATGAACGTTTTGCCTCGGAGGTGTCAATATAACGGGACATACGTTGTATTAATAATCAAATTCCAAGCAGAAACTGCGTCGCAACGGCGATTGGAACTTTCTCGATGCTTCTAACCAGTATATAACAAACGAACGCAATCATAAAGAGAGGAAAATTTTCATCAGTCTATTATTCGTGCGATCGCCTTGGAAAGTTACACATCGAGCAGTATATACCGAGCGTCCCAGCAAGTATTTGTGCGTCAAAGTATTCTACGTTTAGTAAAGAGTTATCCCGTTGACCGTGGATTTGTTATTGAACCTTAGGCCATTGTCAACAGTGTCTAATCAACGCGATTACGTATTAACTCTGTAAAACCCATACTCGTGTTAATAAACGTCACTTCGATTGTACAAGAAAGATGTATAGTTCCAGCGAAGAATCATTGTGTGCCCAATACCTTTCTTCCGGCGACATATATATGTCGGATCGTCGTCGTAATAAGAGCCCGAGTCGTTATTGGAATAAGGATATTGGGCGCAGAGTAAATCTTCGCTGGAACTATACATCTTCCTTATACAACCGAAGTGACGTTTATTAACACAAGTATGGATTTTACAGAGTTGATAAGTAACCGCGGTGATTAGACGCTAGTGACAGTGGTCTAAGGTTCGATAACGAATCCGCGGTCAACGGGGTAACAAACTTATTATTTTCGTCAAAGTCTAAGTTCAGTCTCGAGCTGAGTGCCGAAGCGTGCAGACGCGTGTCTAGTGCTTTGTGAAGTTCGTAAAGCAACACGTGACGCCCATCTGTCGAAAGTGAATCGAAACAAACATAGCAAAGTGTTTCCTATCTTATTAGTGAAAAATTTCAACGCTCCTAATCTCAACCTGAATCATAGCGTCATAGCTTCTCGACTAGTTATTCAACTTGAATTAACTATCTCGATAATGGCCCAAGAATCGCGACCAGGCTCTTTCGAGCAAAACTATAACTGCACAGCGCTACCTCCTCCGTGACAAAAGAGCAATATATCCCTCCATACTATTGACACCAAAAACATTAAAAAGCGTAAACTAGAAACAGCTAAAACAGACGCAAACGCTAATCAGAAGGAACAGTCAATAAGCTGTGTAACCACGTACAATAGATACTCAATACTAGAATCCACAAACGACTGCATGAACGTTGCAGATTTACCAACTAACCAACATACGCAAAAAATTCCCCTCCCCCACCTATATTTGTTGATGATGTCATCGATATACAAACAATGGTAAAGTCCATTGAGAAAGAAATCAGTAAAGAGGAATACAAACTAAAAATAAATAATAACCAAGTCAAAATTCTTCCGGCTAACCCAGACTCATATAGAAAGATAACAAAACTATTAAAAACCTTGAATGCTAGCTATCACACCTACCAGCTTAAACAAGAAAGACCTTTTCGAAAGGTACAACATTCACCACTCAGCAAACTTAGATGAAATGAAATTCGAACTTTTAAAACACGGCCACGAAGTAATCAACACTAGTAACATAAGACATAGAATCTCGAAAAACCCGCTATCCTTATTTTTTATTGACATAAAACAAAGCCTAACAATAAAGAAATTTATAACATCAATCGATTAATGAACTCAATAGTAAAATTTGAATCACATTTTATTAAAAAAGAGATAGTGCAATGTAAATGGTGCCAAAGGTACGGTCACACACAGAAATACTACAACCATAACTTCCGCTGCGTTAAATGTGCAGGTAGTCACCCCATAGACCAATGCACTAAATCTCCGGAAACCCCGGCGAAGTGCATCCTCTGCCAAGGAGAGCATTCTGCGAACTACAAAGGTTGCTCAGCCTACAAGACCTTGCACAATAGTAAGTATCCCAAACACAGAGCCAAGGAGTCAACCAACCAAGTACTCAGTCCACAAAAATTCTTCACACCCTCAATCTCCTATGCCCAGGCAGTACAAGGAAATCAAACGAAAATCCATAGTGAACATTCTCAAAATAGTGTTCCCAACTCACAAAACACGGACAACTTCACTAGACTCAAAAAACTAATCGAGAAACAATCAGAGCAAATTAACAACTTATTATCATTATTAACACTCTTCATAGATAATTTAATACGCACAGAAGCAAAATAAAACTAAGACGCATAGCTCTTTGAAATGCCAGTGGTCTAGCTCAACACAAATTCGAACTAGAACTCTTCCTAAAACAACAGTAAATCGACGTGATGCTTATATCTGAAACCCACTTCACCGACAAAAACTATCTGAAAATAAACGGTTATAACTTCTATCATACCCAACGCCCCAGTGAAAGGCCCACGGCGGCACCGGAATCATTATCAAATCCAGCATTAAGCATTACGAACTTCCATCATTCCAGAAAGACTACCTCCAAGCAACAAACGTAGCAATAGAAGACTGCCATGGTACAATGACCACTTCAGCAGTATATTGCCCTCCCAGATACATGATTGCCAAAGAAGACTTTGATAACTTCCTTGACACTCTGGGCAATAGATTCATAGCTGAAGGAGACTATAACGCCAAACATAGCCAATGGGGCAGCAGACTGGTCACAGTAAGAGGCAAAAATCTCTTAAATAGCATAATCACCAACAACCTCAACTACCTCACCACATATGTACCCACATACTGGCCCACTGACACTAACAAAATACCTGACTTACTTGACTTCTTCATAACTAAAAATATCTCGCCAAGATATGTCCAAATCAACTCCTCGGCGGATCTCTCTTCTGACCATTCCCCGGTTATAGCAACATTCAGTTCAATAATTATCGAGAATCCACCTAATGGCTTTATTCATAACCAACTCACCAACTGGCAGCTCTTTAGAGAAGTCTTTAATCACTCAACTTCAGCCTTAATTTCACTAAAAACTAATGAAGATATCGATACAGCCACGGAATACTTAAATACGAGCATAATAAACGCTATTCGCTCCTCCACACCTACTAAGGCTTCTATCAACAAACGTGAATGTCCCCATTATATATTTAACCCTTAGAGTGCTGAATACTCGGAGCCTATGCCATCCGTACGGACGGCATGCTGTCAGCGCTAACGATCGCTGTGGACTGAATACTTTTTCGCTATACTGAACTCTGTTGATTTACTATTCAAAGCGCAAATCGTAATAAGTTATAGTAATTCTTTTGCACGAGATTAAATGATTCAAGAGCGTTATTTTTTAGTATTAATTATTTATTATAAACATTGAAATTTACAATAAACTAGAATTTGGGTAGTAAACTAGAAAACAATAAACTAGAAAACTAAATTTAGTAAATATAACACAAGTTAATAATTCAGTTGTGCATGAAAAATTTCAAAACAATCATCGATACATAATCCGACATCGCATTTTCTGTCGTTCCTTCTCTTACTTTTCACACAAGCAATACATTTTCTTCTTGATAATTGTGTTGTGCTGGCACGATTATTCTACCAAATGTCCAAATTGGACAAATTGTGAATGAAAATTTAAATAAAAAAAAGAAAAGAAAAGACGGTTTCTTCGAACGCGGCATTAACATTGAAATGCATTTATATCTATCTCACACAAACATAATAGTATTACTTCTGCATAAGTGCTCGGAAAAATTGACAAACCCATATATGCGTCCTTAGTTCACAACGATGGCTTTCGCCAGAGGCATATATGCTTCCTTAGTCCACACCGATGACTTTCGCCAGACGCATATATGCATCCATAGCACTCTAAGGGTTAAAAAAAATAGCAGGAAAACGTAGACTAAGAGGAGTATGGCAAACCCATAGAACACCGGATGACAAACGCAAACTAAACAACGAAACTAGGAAGTTAACCAAAATCAACAAAAATTATAAAAATGACTGTTTTCAAAAATATCTCGCCAATTTGACCTCCACAGCTGACTCCAATTACTCACTATGGAAGGCTTGCAGGAAACCCACGCGCCCCCCGCAAGGTGGATGAGCGCGTAGCCCTATAGAAAAAAGCCAACCTGTTTGCTAATCACCTATCTGAAGTATTTAAGCCCCATTCCTCCAAAACTGCCGCGGATATTACTGAATACCTGCACTCTCCCTTCCAAATGTCCCCTCTTATTGAACCCTTCACTTCTGTAGAAATTATAGAATTAATCCGTCGCCTAAATCCCAGGAAAGCAGCAGGGCATGACCTATTATGCAAGAAAGCAATCAAGAAACTTCCCATTAAAGGGATTGCACTCATTGCATCAATTTTTAACGCAATTCTTCGTCTTGAATACTATCCTAAGGCCTGGAAAATTTCACTGATTACTCTCGTCCCTAAACCCGGAAAACCAATATATGAAACTAACTCATATCGCCCAATTAGTCATCTACCTACCTTGTCAAAACTATTCGAGAAGATGCTAACGAAACGACTTCTTCCACTCCTAAAGGATTCGAAAACACTCCAGATCATCAATTCGGTTTTCGGAAACAACATTCTACAATAGAGCAAATCCATCGCATAAGACACAATATCAGCCGAACCCTAGAAAAGAAAAAATATTGCTCAGCGGTATTCCTTGACATTCAACAGGCATTCGACAAAGTATGGCATGAAGGGCTTCTATACAAACTTAAAAAAATCCTACCACACACCTACTACTCCATTCTTAAATCCTACCTAACCAAAAGACAATTCATGGTTAAATACTTAGACGCCACGACCACAACATTCCCAATAGAAGTTGGCATACCCTAAGGTAGTGTCCTTGGACCCCTGCTGTTCTCCATCTACACTGCCGATTTACCAATATCAATAGAGATAACTATAGCAGCATTTGCTGACGACACAGCGCTATTAGCTTCCCACGCAGACCCGATAATTGCTTCATCCTCTCTCCAGCGATGTCTTGACACTATGGAAAAATGGTTTCATAAATGGGGCTTCAAAATTAATGAAAAAAATCCATACAGGTAACCTTCACGTTGCGAAAACAAACCTGCCCTCAGGTCACCATTAACAACACAACAATTCCTAGTAAGGATACAGTCAGATACCTGGGCATGATCCTGGACAAGAGAGTAACATGGAAAAAACACATCACATACAAAACGAAGCAATTCAAGAATAAACTCAAAAAATTTTATTGGCTCACTAGCCGACGCTCCAACCTAAGCACGCAGAACAAAATTACCCTCTATAAGACCGTGATAAAACCTGTCTGGACCTACGGAATCCAACTATGAGGAATAGTAAGTAATTGCAACATTGAAATACTTCAACGCTTCCAATCGAAAACGTTAAGATCCCTAATAAATGCACTCTGGTATGTCACCAACGAAGTAATACATCGTGACCTCAATATACCCACAGTCAAAGAAGAAATAACTAAATATAGCAACAGATATAGTAAAAGAGTCAACAAACATCGGAACCCCCTAATTACTAAATTACTTAACACATCGGACCAGATCCGCAGGCTAAAAAAAATACTACCCGTTAGATCTAAGCAAGATCTAATTTAATTTAACATAACAAGATTTAATTAGATATTTATATTAAGTAATAATTACTTATTTATAATACTGATTTATAATTATACTTATCTATAATAAGTATTAACTTATTATAAATAATTAGCCATGCCAGAGAAAATCACTGAAAATTCTCGATGCGAGAATTGATCGTAAATTAATAGTAAATAAAAAAAAGTCTAAGTTGGACTATATGTTGGATTCACAGATCGTAAAGACACCACGTAACTGGCTGATGCGATCGTACAAGAGAATGTTTCTCCGTCCCAGTGACGCTGCAGAGGAAAACTATATGGGGTGTGTCTAGGGACACGAAATCCTCGGGTTCGTCGAGGAAAGCCTTCGTTCAGAAGGTGAGGGAAATTGACGTTGCTGTTAATTGGTCAATTTCCATATCGGTGGTTAGAAAAGGATGCTAGCCGCCCTTGAGGAAAAGTTGCTAGCGGGGGGCGTCGTTCGTGAGAGAGTAGGTTTCCCCTATCTTCCCGTAGTTGGGACAAAGACTGTTTGTCCGTTTGAAGGACTTTAGTTAACTAAATCTTAAGATTTATAACGGGTCCTCAGGCTAACTGAACATGCACTGCGGAGACGCATCGACATCTGGCAACCATCTTACCCAGAGAATAGGGTCTGCGTGTGGCGAGCCACGGGACAGAGACCGTTGGAATGTCTACTGTCAAGTATCGCTACAACTATTTCTTTTAAGGAGAGCTATACTGTTACTCCATACCTTTGTTAGACAAACGTTCATCCCTTGACCGCGGTTACGTTGGCGACTGGTTGTCGCCTCGAGCCCAAGCTCACTGTTACAAATCTCGAATAAATACAATCGGATTGAATGACAATTGTTTAATTACGGCTATGGTAGAATCTAGATTACAATATTACGGGATTTTCCCAAATTTCCAAAGGGAGGCTCCGGTGTTCTTTCATCTCCGACATATATATATATAATTTAAAAAGGGGTAATAAAAGAAACATTAAGAACTGTGAAAGGAAAAATAATAATAAAAGATAAGAAAAGGGGAGAAAGAAAGAAAGAATATACATACATCCAGAAATATAAGAATATAATAAATAAATAAATAAATAAGAAATAAAAAAAAAATTTTCGAAATAGTCCATAGACTATTTCTGGTGGCAGCAACTACCGTATTAATCGAAAGGGTTAAATTATATTTCAACCACTAGCGTTCAAATTCCTCCTTTTCGTTTAAATTGATTACAAATCAAAAAGAAAATTTGAAATATAGAAGCAAATACGTAACAAAACACTGTTTTTATACGTTTTAGAATCGTCATTCTGTGCGCGCCTGTTTCTTGGACGAAACAAGCCCAGCTATGTAGGAAATGCAATGGTACGAAGATTTTAAATATGAAACGTCATCGTTTCGTTCGTTTTAGGCATATTTCGACGATTGAATACTGTTTTTAATACGTTTTAGAATCGTCATTCTGTGCGCGCCCGTTTCATCGTCGAAACAAGCCCAATTGTGAAGAAAATGCAATCGTTCGAAGATTTTGCATATGAAACGCTGTCGTTTCGTTCGATTTCGGCATATTTCGACGTTTAAACGCTGTTTTTAATGCATTTTACATTCTTAATTCTGTGCGCGCCTGTTTCATCGTCGAAACAAGCCAAACTGTGCAGAAAATGCAATCGTTCGAACATTTTGCATATGAAACGCTGTCGTTTCGTCCGATTTAGTCATATTTCGACGATTAAATACTGTTTTTAATACGTTTTAGAATCGTCATTCTGTGCGCGCCTGTTTCTTCGTCGAAACAAGCCCAACTATGTAGGAAATGCAATGGCACGAAGATTTTAAATATGAAACGCTGTCTATTCGTTCGATTTAGGCATATTTCGACGATTGAATACTCTTTTTAATACGTTTTAGAATCGCCATTTTGTGCGCGCCAGTTTCTTCGTCGAAACAAGCACAACTATGTAGGAAATGCAATGGTACGAAGATTTTAAATATGAAACGTCATCGTTTCGTTCGTTTTAGACATATTTGGACGTTTAAACGCTGATTTTCTCAGCGCAGTGCATACCTGTTTCATCATCCAAACAAGCCCAACTGTGAAGAAAATGCAATCGTTCGAAGATTTTGCATATGAAACGCTGTCGTTTCGTTTGATTTAGGCATATTTCGACGATTGAATACTGTTTTTAATACGTTTTAGAATCGTCATTCTGTGCGCGCCAGTATCTTCGTCGAAACAAGCACAACTATGTAGGAAATGCAATGGTACGAAGATTTTAAATATGAAACGTCATCGTTTCGTTCGTTTTAGACATATTTCGACGTTTAAACGCTGATTTTAATGCAGTTTGCATTCTCAGCGCAGTGCATACCTGTTTCATCATCCAAACAAGCCCAACTGTGAAGGAAATGCAATCGTTCGAAGATTTTGCATATGAAACGCTGTCGTTTCGTTTGATTTAGTCATATTTCGACAATTGAATACTGTTTTTAATACGTTTTAGAATCGTCATTCTGTGCGCGCCTGTTTCTTCGTCGAAACAAGCCCAACTATGTAGGAAATGCAATGGTTCGAAGATTTTAAATATGAAACGTCATCGTTTCGTTAGATTTAGGCATATTTCGACGATTGAATACTGTTTTTAATACGTTTTAGAATCGTCATTCTGTGCGCGCCTGTTTCATCGTCGAGACAAGCCCAACTGTGAAGAAAATGCAATCGTTCGAAGATTTTAAATATGAAACGTCATCGTTTCGTTCGTTTTATGCATATTTCGACGTTTAAACGCTGATTTTAATGCAATTTGCATTCTCAGCGCAGTGCATACCTATTTCATCATCCAAACAAGCCAAACTGTGCAGAAAATGCAATCGTTCGAAGATTTTGCATATGAAACGCTGTCGTCTCGTTCGATTTAGGCATATATCGACGCTTAAACGCCGTCTTTATTGCATTTTACATTCTTAATTCTGTGCGCGCCTGTTTCATCGTCGAGACAAGCCCAACTGTGAAGAAAATGCAATCGTTCGAAGATTTTAAATATGAAACGTCATCGTTTCGTTCGTTTTAGGCATACTTCGACATTTAAACCCTGATTTTAATGCAGCTTACATTCTCAGCGCAGTGCACACCTGTTTCATCATCCAAACAAGCCCAACTGTGAGGAAAATGCAATCGTTCGAAGATTTTGCATATGAAACGCTGTCGTTTCGTTCGATTTAGTCATATTTCGACGATTGAATACAGTTTTTAATACGTTTTAGAATCGTCATTCTGTGCGCGCCCGTTTCATCTTCGAAGCAAGCCCAACTGTGAAGAAAATGCAATCGTTCGAAGATTTTGCATATGAAACGCTGTCGTTTCGTTCGATTTCGGCATATTTCGAAGTTTAAACGCTGATTTTAATGCAAGTTACATTCTCAGCGCAGTGCATACCTGCTTCATCATCCAAACAAGCCAAATAGTGCAGATAATGCAATCGTTCGAAGATTTTGCATATGAAACGCTGTCGTTTCGTTCGATTTAGTCATATTTCGACGATTAAATACTGTTTTTAATACGTTTTAGAATCGTCATTCTGAGCGCGCCAGTTTCTTCGTCGAAACAAGCCCAACTATGTAGGAAATGCAATGGTTCGATGATTTTAAATATGAAACGTCATCGTTTCGTTCGATTTCGGCATATTTCGAAGTTTAAACGCTGATTTTAATGCAAGTTACATTCTCAGCGCAGAGCATACCTCTTTCATCATCCAAACAAGCCAAACTGTGCAGAAAATGCAATCGTTCGATGATTTTGCATATGAAACGCTGTCGTTTCGTTCGTTTTAGGCATATTTCGACGATTGAATACTGTTTTTAATACGTTTTAGAATCGTCATTCTGTGCGCGCCCGTTTCATCGTCGAAACAAGCACAACTATGTAGTAAATGCAATGGTACGAAGATTTTAAATATGAAACGTCATCGTTTCGTTCGTTTTAGGCATATTTCGACGTTTAAACGCTGATTTTAATGCAGTTTGCATTCTCAGCTCAGTGCATACCTGTTTCATCATCCAAACAAGCCAAAATGTGCAGAAAATGCAATCGTTCGAAGATTTTGCATATGAAACGCTGTCGCTTCATTCGTTTTAGGCAAATTTCGACGATTGAATACTGTTTTTAATACGTTTTAGAATCGTCATTCTGTGCGCGCCCGTTTCATCGTCGAAACCAGCCCAACTGTGAAGAAAATGCAATCGTTCGAAGATTTTGCATATGAAACGCTGTCTATTCGTTCGATTTAGGCATATTTCGACGATTAAATACTGTTTTCAATGCAGTTTGCATTCTCAGCGCAGTGCATAACTGTTTCATCATCCAAACAAGCCCAACAGTGAAGAAAATGCAATCGTTCGAAGATTTTGCATATGAAACGCTGTCGTTTCGTTCGTTTTAGGCATATTTCGACGATTGAATACTGTTTTTAATACGTTTTAGAATCGTCATTCTGTGCGCGCCCGTTTCATCGTCGAAACAAGCCCAATTGTGAAGAAAATGCAATCGTTCGAAGATTTTGCATATGAAACGCTGTCGTTTCGTTCGATTTCGGCATATTTCGACGTTTTAAACGCTGTTTTTAATGCATTTTACATTCTTAATTCTGTGCGCGCCTGTTTCATCGTCGAAACAAGCCAAACTGTGCAGAAAATGCAATCGTTCGAACATTTTGCATATGAAACGCTGTCGTTTCGTCCGATTTAGTCATATTTCGACGATTAAATACTGTTTTTAATACGTTTTAGAATCGTCATTCTGTGCGCGCCTGTTTCTTCGTCGAAACAAGCCCAACTATGTAGGAAATGCAATGGCACGAAGATTTTAAATATGAAACGCTGTCTATTCGTTCGATTTAGGCATATTTCGACGATTGAATACTCTTTTTAATACGTTTTAGAATCGCCATTTTGTGCGCGCCAGTTTCTTCGTCGAAACAAGCACAACTATGTAGGAAATGCAATGGTACGAAGATTTTAAATATGAAACGTCATCGTTTCGTTCGTTTTAGACATATTTGGACGTTTAAACGCTGATTTTCTCAGCGCAGTGCATACCTGTTTCATCATCCAAACAAGCCCAACTGTGAAGAAAATGCAATCGTTCGAAGATTTTGCATATGAAACGCTGTCGTTTCGTTTGATTTAGGCATATTTCGACGATTGAATACTGTTTTTAATACGTTTTAGAATCGTCATTCTGTGCGCGCCAGTATCTTCGTCGAAACAAGCACAACTATGTAGGAAATGCAATGGTACGAAGATTTTAAATATGAAACGTCATCGTTTCGTTCGTTTTAGACATATTTCGACGTTTTAAACGCTGATTTTAATGCAGTTTGCATTCTCAGCGCAGTGCATACCTGTTTCATCATCCAAACAAGCCCAACTGTGAAGGAAATGCAATCGTTCGAAGATTTTGCATATGAAACGCTGTCGTTTCGTTTGATTTAGTCATATTTCGACAATTGAATACTGTTTTTAATACGTTTTAGAATCGTCATTCTGTGCGCGCCTGTTTCTTCGTCGAAACAAGCCCAACTATGTAGGAAATGCAATGGTTCGAAGATTTTAAATATGAAACGTCATCGTTTCGTTAGATTTAGGCATATTTCGACGATTGAATACTGTTTTTAATACGTTTTAGAATCGTCATTCTGTGCGCGCCTGTTTCATCGTCGAGACAAGCCCAACTGTGAAGAAAATGCAATCGTTCGAAGATTTTAAATATGAAACGTCATCGTTTCGTTCGTTTTATGCATATTTCGACGTTTAAACGCTGATTTTAATGCAATTTGCATTTTCAGCGCAGTGCATACCTATTTCATCATCCAAACAAGCCAAACTGTGCAGAAAATGCAATCGTTCGAAGATTTTGCATATGAAACGCTGTCGTCTCGTTCGATTTAGGCATATATCGACGCTTAAACGCCGTCTTTATTGCATTTTACATTCTTAATTCTGTGCGCGCCTGTTTCATCGTCGAGACAAGCCCAACTGTGAAGAAAATGCAATCGTTCGAAGATTTTAAATATGAAACGTCATCGTTTCGTTCGTTTTAGGCATACTTCGACATTTAAACCCTGATTTTAATGCAGCTTACATTCTCAGCGCAGTGCACACCTGTTTCATCATCCAAACAAGCCCAACTGTGAGGAAAATGCAATCGTTCGAAGATTTTGCATATGAAACGCTGTCGTTTCGTTCGATTTAGTCATATTTCGACGATTGAATACAGTTTTTAATACGTTTTAGAATCGTCATTCTGTGCGCGCCCGTTTCATCTTCGAAGCAAGCCCAACTGTGAAGAAAATGCAATCGTTCGAAGATTTTGCATATGAAACGCTGTCGTTTCGTTCGATTTCGGCATATTTCGAAGTTTAAACGCTGATTTTAATGCAAGTTACATTCTCAGCGCAGTGCATACCTGCTTCATCATCCAAACAAGCCAAATAGTGCAGATAATGCAATCGTTCGAAGATTTTGCATATGAAACGCTGTCGTTTCGTTCGATTTAGTCATATTTCGACGATTAAATACTGTTTTTAATACGTTTTAGAATCGTCATTCTGAGCGCGCCAGTTTCTTCGTCGAAACAAGCCCAACTATGTAGGAAATGCAATGGTTCGATGATTTTAAATATGAAACGTCATCGTTTCGTTCGATTTCGGCATATTTCGAAGTTTAAACGCTGATTTTAATGCAAGTTACATTCTCAGCGCAGTGCATACCTGTTTCATCATCCAAACAAGCCGAACAGTACAGATAATGCAATCGTTCGAAGATTTTGCATATGAAACGCTGTCGTTTCGTTCGACTTAGTCATATTTCGACGATTAAATACTGTTTTTAATACGTTTTAGAATCGTCATTCTGTGCGCGCCTGTTTCTTCGTCGAAACAAGCCCAACTATCTAGGAAATGCAATGGTTCGAAGATTTTAAATATGAAACGTCATCGTTTCGTTCGATTTCGGCATATTTCGACGTTTAAACGCTGATTTTAATGCAGTTTACATTCTCAGCGCAGTGCATACCTCTTTCATCATCCAAACAAGCCAAACAGTGCAGATAATGCAATCGTTCGAAGATTTTGCATATGAAACTCAGTCGTTTCGTTCGATTTAGTCATATTTCGACGATTAAATACTGTTTTTAATACGTTTTAGAATCGTCATTCTGTGCGCGCCTGTTTCTTCTTCGAAACAAGCACAACTATGTAGGAAATGCAATGATACGAAGATTTTAAATATGAAACGTCATCGTTTCGTTCGTTTTAGGCATATTTCGACGTTTAAACCCTGATTTTAATGCAGTTTGCATTCTCAGCGCAGTGCATACCTGCTTCATCATCCAAACAAGCCAAACTGTGCAGAAAATGCAATCGTTCGAAGATTTTGCATATGAAACGCTGTCGTTTCGTTCGATTTAGTCATATTTCGACGATTCCATACTGTTTTTAATACGTTTTAGAATCGTCATTCTGTGCGCGCCTGTTTCTTCGTCGAAACAAGCACAACTATGTAGGAAATGCAATGATACGAAGATTTTAAATATGAAACGTCATCGTTTCGTTCGTTTTAGGCATATTTCGACGTTTAAACCCTGATTTTAATGCAGTTTGCATTCTCAGCGCAGTGCATACCTGTTTCATCATCCAAACAAGCCAAACTGTGCAGAAAATGCAATCGTTCGAACATTTTGCATATGAAACGCTGTCGTTTCGTTCGATTTAGTCATATTTCGACGATTAAATACTGTTTTAAATACGTTTTAGAATCGTCATTTTGTGCGCGCCTGTTTCATCGTCGGAACAAGCACAACTATGTAGGAAATGCAATGGTACGAAGATTTTAAATATGAATCGTCATCTTTTCGTTCGTTTTAAGCATATTTCGACGTTTAAACCCTGATTTTAATGCAGTTTGCATTCTCAGCGCAGTGCATACCTGTTTCATCATCCAAACAAGCCAAACTGTGCAGAAATTGCAATCGTTCGAACATTTTGCATATGAAACGCTGTCGTTTCGTCCGATTTAGTCATATTTCGACGATTAAATACTGTTTTTAATACGTTTTAGAATCGTCATTCTGTGCGCGCCTGTTTCTTCGTCGAAACAAGCCCAACTATGTAGGAAATGCAATGGTTCGAAGATTTTAAATATGAAACGTCATCGTTTCGTTCGATTTCGGCATATTTCGACGTTTAAACGCTGATTTTAATGCAGTTTACATTCTCAGCACAGTGCATACCTCTTTCATCATCCAAACAAGCCAAACAGTGCAGATAATGCAATCGTTCGAAGATTTTGCATATGAAACGCAGTCGTTTCGTTCGATTTAGTCATATTTCGACGATTAAATACTGTTTTTAATACGTTTTAGAATCGTCATTCTGTGCGCGCCTGTTTCTTCTTCGAAACAAGCACAACTATGTAGGAAATGCAATGATACGAAGATTTTAAATATGAAACGTCATCGTTTCGTTCGTTTTAGGCATATTTCGACGTTTAAACCCTGATTTTAATGCAGTTTGCATTCTCAGCGCAGTGCATACCTGTTTCATCATCCAAACAAGCCAAACTGTGCAGAAAATGCAATCGTTCGAACATTTTGCATATGAAACGCTGTCGTTTCGTTCGATTTAGTCATATTTCGACGATTAAATACTGTTTTAAATACGTTTTAGAATCGTCATTTTGTGCGCGCCTGTTTCATCGTCGGAACAAGCACAACTATGTAGGAAATGCAATGTTACGAAGATTTTAAATATGAATCGTCATCTTTTCGTTCGTTTTAAGCATATTTCGACGTTTAAACCCTGATTTTAATGCAGTTTGCATTCTCAGCGCAGTGCATACCTGTTTCATCATCCAAACAAGCCAAACTGTGCAGAAAATGCAATCGTTCGAACATTTTGCATATGAAACGCTGTCGTTTCGTCCGATTTAGTCATATTTCGACGATTAAATACTGTTTTTAATACGTTTTAGAATCGTCATTCTGTGCGCGCCTGTTTCTTCGTCGAAACAAGCCCAACTATGTAGGAAATGCAATGGTTCGAAGATTTTAAATATGAAACGTCATCGTTTCGTTCGATTTCGGCATATTTCGACGTTTAAACGCTGATTTTAATGCAGTTTACATTCTCAGCGCAGTGCATACCTCTTTCATCATCCAAACAAGCCAAACAGTGCAGATAATGCAATCGTTCGAAGATTTTGCATATGAAACTCAGTCGTTTCGTTCGATTTAGTCATATTTCGACGATTAAATACTGTTTTTAATACGTTTTAGAATCGTCATTCTGTGCGCGCCTGTTTCTTCTTCGAAACAAGCACAACTATGTAGGAAATGCAATGATACGAAGATTTTAAATATGAAACGTCATCGTTTCGTTCGTTTTAGGCATATTTCGACGTTTAAACCCTGATTTTAATGCAGTTTGCATTCTCAGCGCAGTGCATACCTGCTTCATCATCCAAACAAGCCAAACTGTGCAGAAAATGCAATCGTTCGAAGATTTTGCATATGAAACGCTGTCGTTTCGTTCGATTTAGTCATATTTCGACGATTCCATACTGTTTTTAATACGTTTTAGAATCGTCATTCTGTGCGCGCCTGTTTCTTCGTCGAAACAAGCACAACTATGTAGGAAATGCAATGATACGAAGATTTTAAATATGAAACGTCATCGTTTCGTTCGTTTTAGGCATATTTCGACGTTTAAACCCTGATTTTAATGCAGTTTGCATTCTCAGCGCAGTGCATACCTGTTTCATCATCCAAACAAGCCAAACTGTGCAGAAAATGCAATCGTTCGAACATTTTGCATATGAAACGCTGTCGTTTCGTTCGATTTAGTCATATTTCGACGATTAAATACTGTTTTAAATACGTTTTAGAATCGTCATTTTGTGCGCGCCTGTTTCATCGTCGGAACAAGCACAACTATGTAGGAAATGCAATGGTACGAAGATTTTAAATATGAATCGTCATCTTTTCGTTCGTTTTAAGCATATTTCGACGTTTAAACCCTGATTTTAATGCAGTTTGCATTCTCAGCGCAGTGCATACCTGTTTCATCATCCAAACAAGCCAAACTGTGCAGAAATTGCAATCGTTCGAACATTTTGCATATGAAACGCTGTCGTTTCGTCCGATTTAGTCATATTTCGACGATTAAATACTGTTTTTAATACGTTTTAGAATCGTCATTCTGTGCGCGCCTGTTTCTTCGTCGAAACAAGCCCAACTATGTAGGAAATGCAATGGTTCGAAGATTTTAAATATGAAACGTCATCGTTTCGTTCGATTTCGGCATATTTCGACGTTTTAAACGCTGATTTTAATGCAGTTTACATTCTCAGCACAGTGCATACCTCTTTCATCATCCAAACAAGCCAAACAGTGCAGATAATGCAATCGTTCGAAGATTTTGCATATGAAACGCAGTCGTTTCGTTCGATTTAGTCATATTTCGACGATTAAATACTGTTTTTAATACGTTTTAGAATCGTCATTCTGTGCGCGCCTGTTTCTTCTTCGAAACAAGCACAACTATGTAGGAAATGCAATGATACGAAGATTTTAAATATGAAACGTCATCGTTTCGTTCGTTTTAGGCATATTTCGACGTTTAAACCCTGATTTTAATGCAGTTTGCATTCTCAGCGCAGTGCATACCTGTTTCATCATCCAAACAAGCCAAACTGTGCAGAAAATGCAATCGTTCGAACATTTTGCATATGAAACGCTGTCGTTTCGTTCGATTTAGTCATATTTCGACGATTAAATACTGTTTTAAATACGTTTTAGAATCGTCATTTTGTGCGCGCCTGTTTCATCGTCGGAACAAGCACAACTATGTAGGAAATGCAATGTTACGAAGATTTTAAATATGAATCGTCATCTTTTCGTTCGTTTTAAGCATATTTCGACGTTTAAACCCTGATTTTAATGCAGTTTGCATTCTCAGCGCAGTGCATACCTGTTTCATCATCCAAACAAGCCAAACTGTGCAGAAAATGCAATCGTTCGAACATTTTGCATATGAAACGCTGTCGTTTCGTCCGATTTAGTCATATTTCGACGATTAAATACTGTTTTTAATACGTTTTAGAATCGTCATTCTGTGCGCGCCTGTTTCTTCGTCGAAACAAGCCCAACTATGTAGGAAATGCAATGGTTCGAAGATTTTAAATATGAAACGTCATCGTTTCGTTCGATTTCGGCATATTTCGACGTTTAAACGCTGATTTTAATGCAGTTTACATTCTCAGCACAGTGCATACCTCTTTCATCATCCAAACAAGCCAAACAGTGCAGATAATGCAATCGTTCGAAGATTTTGCATATGAAACGCAGTCGTTTCGTTCGATTTAGTCATATTTCGACGATTAAATACTGTTTTTAATACGTTTTAGAATCGTCATTCTGTGCGCGCCTGTTTCTTCTTCGAAACAAGCACAACTATGTAGGAAATGCAATGATACGAAGATTTTAAATATGAAACGTCATCGTTTCGTTCGTTTTAGGCATATTTCGACGTTTAAACCCTGATTTTAATGCAGTTTGCATTCTCAGCGCAGTGCATACCTGTTTCATCATCCAAACAAGCCAAACTGTGCAGAAAATGCAATCGTTCGAACATTTTGCATATGAAACGCTGTCGTTTCGTTCGATTTAGTCATATTTCGACGATTAAATACTGTTTTAAATACGTTTTAGAATCGTCATTTTGTGCGCGCCTGTTTCATCGTCGGAACAAGCACAACTATGTAGGAAATGCAATGTTACGAAGATTTTAAATATGAATCGTCATCTTTTCGTTCGTTTTAAGCATATTTCGACGTTTAAACCCTGATTTTAATGCAGTTTGCATTCTCAGCGCAGTGCATACCTGTTTCATCATCCAAACAAGCCAAACTGTGCAGAAAATGCAATCGTTCGAACATTTTGCATATGAAACGCTGTCGTTTCGTCCGATTTAGTCATATTTCGACGATTAAATACTGTTTTTAATACGTTTTAGAATCGTCATTCTGTGCGCGCCTGTTTCTTCGTCGAAACAAGCCCAACTATGTAGGAAATGCAATGGTTCGAAGATTTTAAATATGAAACGTCATCGTTTCGTTCGATTTCGGCATATTTCGACGTTTAAACGCTGATTTTAATGCAGTTTACATTCTCAGCACAGTGCATACCTCTTTCATCATCCAAACAAGCCAAACAGTGCAGATAATGCAATCGTTCGAAGATTTTGCATATGAAACGCAGTCGTTTCGTTCGATTTAGTCATATTTCGACGATTAAATACTGTTTTTAATACGTTTTAGAATCGTCATTCTGTGCGCGCCTGTTTCTTCTTCGAAACAAGCACAACTATGTAGGAAATGCAATGATACGAAGATTTTAAATATGAAACGTCATCGTTTCGTTCGTTTTAGGCATATTTCGACGTTTAAACCCTGATTTTAATGCAGTTTGGCATTCTCAGCGCAGTGCATACCTGTTTCATCATCCAAACAAGCCAAACTGTGCAGAAAATGCAATCGTTCGAACATTTTTGCATATGAAACGCTGTCGTTTCGTTCGATTTAGTCATATTTCGACGATTAAATACTGTTTTAAAATACGTTTTAGAATCGTCATTTTGTGCGCGCCTGTTTCATCGTCGAACAAGCACAACTATGTAGGAAATGCAATGTTACGAAGATTTTAAATATGAATCGTCATCTTTTCGTTCGTTTTAAGCATATTTCGACGTTTAAACCCTGATTTTAATGCAGTTTGCATTCTCAGCGCAGTGCATACCTGTTTCATCATCCAAACAAGCCAAACTGTGCAGAAAATGCAATCGTTCGAACATTTTGCATATGAAACGCTGTCGTTTCGTCCGATTTAGTCATATTTCGACGATTAAATACTGTTTTTAATACGTTTTAGAATCGTCATTCTGTGCGCGCCTGTTTCTTCGTCGAAACAAGCCCAACTATGTAGGAAATGCAATGGTTCGAAGATTTTAAATATGAAACGTCATCGTTTCGTTCGATTTCGGCATATTTCGACGTTTAAACGCTGATTCTAATGCAGTTTACATTCTCAGCGCAGTGCATACCTCTTTCATCATCCAAACAAGCCAAACAGTGCAGATATAGCAATCGTTCGAAGATTTTGCATATGAAACGCAGTCGTTTCGTTCGATTTAGTCATATTTCGACGATTAAATACTGTTTTTAATACGTTTTAGAATCGTCATTCTGTACGCGCCTGTTTCTTCGTCGAAACAAACCCAACTATGTAGGAAATGCAATAGTGCGAAGATTCTAAATATGAAACGTCATCGTTTCGTTCGTTTTAGGCATATTTCGACGTCTAAACGCTGATTTTAATGCAGTTTACTTTCTCAGCGCGAGTACATAACTGTTTCATCCTCCAAACAAGCCCAACAGTGAAGAAAATGCAATCGTTCGAAGATTTTGCATATGAAACGCTGTCGTTTCGTTCGTTTTAGGCATATTTCGACGCTTAAACGCTAATCTGATAGAGTGTGTATTCTTAATTCTGTGCGCGCCTCTTTCATCGTCGAAACAAGCACAACTATGTAGGAAATGCAATGGTACGAAGATTTTAAATATGAAACGTCATCGTCTCGTTCGTTTTAGGCATATTTCGACGTTTAAACGCTGATTTCAATGCATTTTGCATTCTCAGCGCAGTGCATACCTGTTTCATCATCCAAACAAGCCAAACTGTGCAGAGAATGCAATCGTTCGACGATTTTGCATATGAAACGCTGTCGTTTCGTTCGATTTAGTCATATTTCGACGATTAAATACTGTTTTAAATACGTTTTAGAATCGTCATTCTGTGCGCGCCTGTTTCTTCGTCGAAACAAGCACAACTATGTAGGAAATGCAATGATACGAAGATTTTAAATATGAAACGTCATCGTTTCGTTCGTTTTAGGCATATTTCGACGTTTAAACCCTGATTTTAATGCAGTTTGCATTCTCAGCGCAGTGCATACCTGTTTCATCATCCCAAACAAGCCAAACTGTGCAGAAAATGCAATCGTTCGAACATTTTGCATATGAAACGCTGTCGTTTCGTTCGATTTAGTCATATTTCGACGATTAAATACTGTTTTTTAATACGTTTTAGAATCGTCATTCTGTGCGCGCCTGTTTCAGCGTCGGAACAAGCACAACTATGTAGGAAATGCAATGGTACGAAGATTTTAAATATGAAACGTCATCGTTTCGTTCGTTTTAAGCATATTTCGACGTTTAAACCCTGATTTTAATGCAGTTTGCATTCTCAGCGCAGTGCATACCTGTTTCATCATCCAAACAAGCCAAACTGTGCAGAAAATGCAATCGTTCGAACATTTTGCATATGAAACGCTGTCGTTTCGTCCGATTTAGTCATATTTCGACGATTAAATACTGTTTTTAATACGTTTTAGAATCGTCATTCTGTGCGCGCCTGTTTCTTCGTCGAAACAAGCACAACTATGTAGGAAATGCAATCGTTCGAACATTTTGCATATGAAACGCTGTCATTTCGTTCGATATAGGCACATTTCGACGATTAAATACTGTTTTTAATACGTTTTAGAATCGTCATTATGTGCGCGCCTGTTTCTTCTTCGAAACAAGCACAACTATGTAGGAAATGCAATCGTTCGAACATTTTGCATATGAAACGCTGTCGTTTCGTTCGTTTTAGGCATATTTCGACGCTTAAAACGCTGCTTTAATGCATTTTACATTCTTAATTCTGTGCGCGCCTGTTTCATCGTCGAAACAAGCCCAACTGTGAAGAAAATGCAATCGTTCGAAGATTTTGCATATGAAACGCTGACGTTTCGTTTGATTTAGGCATATTTCGACGATTGAATACTGTTTTTAATACGTTTTAGAATCGTCATTCTGTGCGCGCCAGTATCTTCGTCGAAACAAGCACAACTATGTAGGAAATGCAATGGTACGAAGATTTTAAATATGAAACGTCATCGTTTCGTCCGTTTTAGGCATATTTCGACGTTTAAAACCCTGATTTTAATGCAGTTTGCATTCTCAGCGCAGTGCATACCTGCTTCATCGTCCAAACAAGCCAAACTGTGCAGAAAATGCAATCGTTCGAAGATTTTGCATATGAAACGCTGTCGTTTCGTTCGATTTAGTCATATTTCGACGATTCCATACTGTTTTTAATACGTTTTAGAATCGTCATTCTGTGCGCGCCTGTTTCTTCGTCGAAACAAGCACAACTATGTAGGAAATGCAATGATACGAAGATTTTAAATATGAATCTGATAGAGTGTGTAGCATATTTCGACGTTTAAACGCTGATTTTAATGCAGTTTGCATTCTCCGCGCAGAGCATACCTGTTTCATCATCCAAACAAGCCAAACTGTCCAGAAAATGCAATCGCTCGAAGATTTTGCATATGAAACGCTGTCGCTTCGTTCGATTTAGGCATATTTCGACGATTGAATACTGTTTTTAATGCGTTTTACATTCTTAATTCTGTGCGCGGCTGTTTCATCCTCCAAACAAGCCCAACAGTGAAGAAAATGCAATCGTTCAATGATTTTGCATAAGAAACGCTGTCGTTTCGTTCGTTTTAGATATATTTCGACGCTTAAACGCTGTCTTTATTGCATTTTACATTCTTAATTCTGTGCGCGCCTGTTTCATCGTCGTAACATGCAAAACTATGTAGGAAATGCAATGGTACGAAGATTTTAAATATGAAACGTCATCGTTTCGTTCGTTTTAGGCATATTTCGACGTTTAAACGCTGATTTTAATGCAGTTTGCATTCTCCGCGCAGAGCATACCTGTTTCATCATCCAAACAAGCCAAACTGTCCAGAAAATGCAATCGTTCGAAGATTTTGCATATGAAACGCTGTCGTTTCGTTCGATTTAGGCATATTTCGACGCTTAAACGCTGTTTTTAATGCATTTTACATTCTTAATTCTGTGCGCGCCTGTTTCATCGTCGAAACAAGCCCAACTGTGAAGGAAATTCAATCGTTCGAACATTTTGCATATGAAACGCTGTCGTTTCGTTCGATCTAGGCATATTTCGACGATTAAATACTGTTTTTAATACGTTTTAGAATCGTCATTCTGTGCGCGCCTGTTTCTTCGTCGAAACAAGCCCAACTATGTAGGAAATGCAATGGTACGAAGATTTTAAATATGAAACGCTGTCTATTCGTTCGATTAAGGCATATTTCGACGATTAAATACTGTTTTTAATACGTTTTAGAATCGTCATTCTGTGCGCCCCTGTTTCTTCGTCGAAACAAGCCCAACTATGTAGGAAATGCAATGGTACGAAGATTTTAAATATGAAACGCTGTCTATTCGTTCGATTTAGGCATATTTCGACGATTAAATACTGTTTTTAATACGTTTTAGAATCGTCATTCTGTGCGCGCCTGTTTCTTCGTCGTAACAAGCAAAACTATGTAGGAAATGCAATGTTACGAAGATTTTAAATATGAAACGTCATCCTTTCGTTCGTTTTGGGCATATTTCGAAGTTTAAACGCTGATTTTAATGCAGTTTGCATTCTCAGCGCAGTGCATACCTGTTTCATCATCCATACAAGCCAAACTGTGCAGAAAATGCAATCGTTCGACGATTTTGCATATGAAACGCTGTCGTTTCGTTCGATTTATGCATATTTCGACGCTTAAACGCTGTTTTTAATGCATTTTACATTCTTAATTCTGTGCGCGCCTGTTTCATCGTCGAAACAAGCCCAACTGCGAAGGAAATTCAATCGTTCGAACATTTTGCATATGAAACGCTGTCGTTTCGTTCGTTTTAGGCATATTTCCACGCTTAAACGCTGCCTTTAATGCATTTTACATTCTTAATTCTGTGCGCGCCTGCTTCATCGTCGAAACAAGCCCAACTGTGAAGGAAATGCAATCGTTCGAAGATTTTGCATATGAAACGCTGTCCTTTCTTTCGATTTAGGCATATTTCGACGTTTAAACGCTGTTTTTAATACGTTTTAGAATCGACATTCTGTGCGCGCCTGTTTCTTCGTCGTAACAAGCAAAACTATGTAGGAAATGCAATGGTACGAAGATTTTAAATATGAAACGTCATCGTTTCGTTCGTTTTAGGCATATTTCGACGTTTAAACGCAGATTTTAATGCATTTTACATTCTTAATTCTGTGCGCGCCTGTTTCATCGTCGAAACAAGCAGAACTGTGAAGGAAATTCAATCGTTCGAACATTTTGCATATGAAACGCTGTCGCTTCGTTCTATTTAGGCATATTTCGACGATTGAATACTGTTTTTAATACGTTTTAGAATCCTCATTCTGTGCGCGCCTGTTTCTTCGTTGAAACAAGCACAACAATGTAGGAAATGCAATGGTACGAAGATTTTAAATATGAAACGTCATCGTTTCGTTCGTTATAGGCATATTTCGACGTTTTAAACGCTGATTTTAATGCATTTTGCATTCTCAGCGCAGTGCATACCTGTTTCATTATCCAAACAAGCCAAACTGTGCAGAAAATGCAATCGTTCGACGATTTTGCATATGAAACGCTGTCGTTTCGTTCGATTTATGCATATTTCGACGCTTAAACGCTGTTCTTAATGCATTTTGCATTCTTAATTCTGTGCGCGCCTGTTTCATCGTCGAAACAAGCCCAACTGTGAAGGAAATTCAATCGTTCGAACATTTTGCATATGAAACGCTGTCGCTTCGTTCGATTTAGGCATATTTCGACGATTGAATACTGTTTTTTATACGTTTTAGAATCCTCATTCTGTGCGCGCCTGTTTCTTCGTTGAAACAAGCACAACAATGTAGGAAATGCAATGGTACGAAGATTTTAAATATGAAACGCTGTCTATTCGTTCGATTAAGGCATATTTCGACGATTAAATACTGTTTTTAATACGTTTTAGAATCGTCATTCTGTGCGCCCCTGTTTCTTCGTCGAAACAAGCCCAACTGTGAAGGAAATGCAATCGTTCGAAGATTTTGCATATGAAACGCTGTCCTTTCTTTCGATTTAGGCATATTTCGACGTTTAAACGCTGTTTTTAATACGTTTTAGAATCCTCATTCTGTGCGCGCCTGTTTCTTCGTCGAAACAAGCCCAACTATGTAGGAAATGCAATAGTGCGAAGATTCTAAATATGAAACGTCATCGTTTCGTTCGTTTTAGGCATATTTCGACGTCTAAACGCTGATTTTAATGCAGTTTACTTTCTCAGCGCAGTACATAACTGTTTCATCCTCCAAACAAGCCCAACAGTGAAGAAAATGCAATCGTTCGAAGATTTTGCATATGAAACGCTGTCGTTTCGTTCGTTTTAGGCATATTTCGACGCTTTAAACGCTGTCTTTATTGCATTTTACATTCTTAATTCTGTGCGCGCCTCTTTCATCGTCGAAACAAGCACAACTATGTAGGAAATGCAATGGTACGAAGATTTTAAATATGAAACGCTGTCTATTCGTTCGATTTAGGCATATTTCGACGTTTAAACGCTGATTTTAATACGTTTTAGAATCGTCATTTTGTGCGCGCCAGTTTTTTCGTCGTAACAAGCAAAACTATGTAGGAAATGCAATGTTACGAAGATTTTAAATATGAAACGTAATCGTTTCGTTCGATTTAGGCATATTTCGACGATTGAATACTGTTTTTAATACGTTTTAGAATCCTCATTCTGTGCGCGCCTGTTTCTTCGTTGAAACAAGCACAACAATGTAGGAAATGCAATGGTACGAAGATTTTAAATATGAAACGCTGTCTATTCGTTCGATTAAGGCATATTTCGACGATTAAATACTGTTTTTAATACGTTTTAGAATCGTCATTCTGTGCGCCCCTGTTTCTTCGTCGAAACAAGCCCAACTGTGAAGGAAATGCAATCGTTCGAAGATTTTGCATATGAAACGCTGTCCTTTCTTTCGATTTAGGCATATTTCGACGTTTAAACGCTGTTTTTAATACGTTTTAGAATCCTCATTCTGTGCGCGCCTGTTTCTTCGTCGAAACAAGCCCAACTATGTAGGAAATGCAATGGTACGAAGATTTTAAATATGAAACGTCATCGTTTCGTTCGTTTTATGCATATATCGACGTTTAAACGCTCATTTTAATGCAGTTTACATTCTCAGTGCAGTGCATACCAATTTAATCATCCAAACAAGCCAAACTGTGCAGAAAATGCAATCGTTCGAAGATTTTGCATATGAAACGCTGTCGTTTCGTTCGAATTAGGCAGATATCGACGCTTAAACGCCGTCTTTATTGCATTTTACATTCTTAATTCTGTGCGCGCCTGTTTCATCGTCGAGACAAGCCCAACTGTGAAGAAAATGCAATCGTTCGATGATTTTAAAGATGAAACGTCATCGTTTCGTTCGTTTTAGGCATATTTCGACGTTTAAACGCTGATTTTAATGCAGTTTGCATTCTCCGCGCAGAGCATACCTGTTTCATCATCCAAACAAGCCAAACTGTCCAGAAAATGCAATCGTTCTAAGATTTTGCATATAAAACGCTGTCGCTTCGTCCGATTTAGACATATTTCGACTATTGAATAGTGTTTTTAATACGTTTTATAATCGTCATTCTGTGCGCGCCTGTTTCTTCGTCGAAACAAGCCAAACTATGTAGGGAATGCAATCGTTCGAAGATTTTGCATATGAAACGCTGTCCTTTCTTTCGATTTAGGCATATTTCGACGTTTAAACGCTGTTTTTAATACGTTTTAGAATCGTCATTCTGTGCGCGCCTGTTTCTTCGTCGTAACAAGCAAAACTATGTAGGAAATGCAATGGTACGAGGATTTTGCATATGAAACGGTGTCCTTTCGTTCGATTTAGGCATATTTCGACGTTTAAACGCTGTTTTTAATACGTTTTAGAATCGTCATTCTGTGCGCGCCAGTTTCTTCGTCGTAACAAGCAAAACTATGTAGGAAATGCAATGTTACGAAGATTTTAAATATGAAACGTAATCGTTTCGTTCGTTTTAGGCATATTTCGAAGCTTAAACGCTGATTTTAATGCAGTTTGCATTCTCAGCGCAGTGCATACCTGTTTCATCATCCAAACAAGCCAAACTGTGCAGAAAATGCAATCGTTCGACGATTTTGCATATGAAACGCTGTCGTTTCTTTCGATTTAGGCATATTTAGACGCTTAAACGCTGTTTTTAATGCATTTTACATTCTTAATTCTGTGCGCGCCTGTTTCTTCGTCGAAACAAGCCCAACTATGTAGGAAATGCAATGGTACGAAGGTTTTAAATATGAAACGCTCTCTATTCGTTCTATTTAGGCATATATCGACGCTTAAACGCTGTTTTTAATGCATTTTACATTCTTAATTCTGTGCGCGCCTGTTTAATCGTCGAGACAAGCCCAACTGTGAAGGAAATGCAATCGTTCGAACATTTTGCATATGAAACGCTGTCGTTTCGTTCGTTTTAGGCATATTTCGACGTTTAAACGCTGATTTTAATGCAGTTTGCATTCTCCGCGCAGAGCATACCTGTTTCATCATACAAACAAGCCAAACTGTCCAGAAAATGCAATCGCTCGAAGATTTTGCATATGAAACGCTGTCGCTTCGTTCGATTTAGACATATTTCGACGATTGAATACTGTTTTTAATACGTTTTAGAATCGTCATTCTGTGCGCGCCTGTTTCTTCGTTGAAACAAGCACAACTATGCAGGAAATGCAATGGTACGAAGATTTTAAATATGAAACGTCATCGTTTCGTTCGTTTTAGGCATATTTCGACGTTTAAACGCTGATTTCAATGCATTTTGCATTCTCAGCGCAGTGCATACCTGTTTCATCATCCAAACAAGCCAAACTGTGCAGAGAATGCAATCGTTCGACGATTTTGCATATGAAACGCTGTCCTTTCGTTCGATTAAGCATATTTGGACGATTGAATACTGTTTTTAATACGTTTTATAATCGTCATTCCGCGCGCGCCTGTTTCTTCGTCGAAACAAGCCCAACTAGGTAGGAAATGCAATCGTTCGAAGATTTTGCATATGAAACGCTGTCGTTTCGTTCGATTTAGTCATATATCGACGCTTAAACGCTGTTTTTAATGCATTTTACATTCTTAATTCTGTGCGCGCCTGTTTAATCGTCGAGACAAGCCCAACTGTGAAGGAAATGCAATCGTTCGAACATTTTGCATATGAAACGCTGTCGTTTCGTTCGATATACGCATATTTCGACGATTAAATACTGTTTTTAATACGTTTTAGAATCGTCATTCTGTGCGCGCCTGTTTCTTCGTCGTAACAAGCAAAACTATGTAGGAAATGCAACGGTACGAAGATTTTATATATGAAACGTCATCGTTTCGTTCGTTTTAGGCATATTTCGACGTTTAAACGCTGATTTTAATGCAGTTTGCATTCTCAGCGCAGAGCATACCTCTTTCATCATCCAAACAAGCCAAACTGTGCAGAAAATGCAATCGTTCGATGATTTTGCATATGAAACGCTGTCGTTTCGTTCGATTTAGGCATATATCGACGCTTAAACGCTGTTTTTAATACGATTTAGAATCGACATTCTGTGCGCGCCTGTTTCATCGTCGAAACAAGCCCAACAATGTGGGAAATGCGATGGTTCGAAGATTTTAAATATGAAACGTCATCGTTTCGTTCGTTTTATGCATATTTCGACGTTTAAACGCTGAATTTAATGCCGTTTACATTCTCAGCGCAGTGCATACCAATTTAATCATCCAAACAAGCCCAACTGTGAAGAAAATGCAATCGTTCGAAGATTTTGCATATGAAACGCTGTCGTTTCGTTCGAATTAGGCATATTTCGACGACTGAATACTGTTTTTAATGCGGTTTACATTCTTAATTCTGTGCGCGCCTGTTTCATCGTTGAAACAAGCCCAACTGTGAAGAAAATGCAATCGTTCGAAGATTTTGCATATGAAACGCTGTCGTTCCGTTCGTTTTATTCATATTTCGACGCTTAAACGCTGTTTTTAATACGTTTTAGAATCGTCATTCTGTGCGCGCCAGTTTCTTCGTCGTAACAAGCAAAACTATGTAGGAAATGCAATGTTACGAAGATTTTAAATATGAAACGTAATCGTTTCGTTCGTTTTACGCATATTTCGAAGCTTAAACGCTGATTTTAATGCAGTTTGCATTCTCAGCGCAGTGCATACCTGTTTCATCATCCAAACAAGCCAAACTGTGCAGAAAATGCAATCGTTCGACGATTTTGCATATGAAACGCTGTCGTTTCTTTCGATTTAGGCATATTTAGACGCTTAAACGCTGTTTTTAATGCATTTTACATTCTTAATTCTGTGCGCGCCTGTTTCTTCGTCGAAACAAGCCCAACTATGTAGGAAATGCAATGGTACGAAGGTTTTAAATATGAAACGCTCTCTATTCGTTCTATTTAGGCATATATCGACGCTTAAACGCTGTTTTTAATGCATTTTACATTCTTAATTCTGTGCGCGCCTGTTTAATCGTCGAGACAAGCCCAACTGTGAAGGAAATGCAATCGTTCGAACATTTTGCATATGAAACGCTGTCGTTTCGTTCGTTTTAGGCATATTTCGACGTTTAAACGCTGATTTTAATGCAGTTTGCATTCTCCGCGCAGAGCATACCTGTTTCATCATACAAACAAGCCAAACTGTCCAGAAAATGCAATCGTTCTAAGATTTTGCATATAAAACGCTGTCGCTTCGTTCGATTTAGACATATTTCGACGATTGAATACTGTTTTTAATACGTTTTAGAATCGTCATTCTGTGCGCGCCTGTTTCTTCGTTGAAACAAGCACAACTATGCAGGAAATGCAATGGTACGAAGATTTTAAATATGAAACGTCATCGTTTCGTTCGTTTTAGGCATATTTCGACGTTTAAACGCTGATTTCAATGCATTTTGCATTCTCAGCGCAGTGCATACCTGTTTCATCATCCAAACAAGCCAAACTGTGCAGAGAATGCAATCGTTCGACGATTTTGCATATGAAACGCTGTCGTTTCGTTCGATTAAGCATATTTCGACGATTGAATACTGTTTTTAATACGTTTTATAATCGTCATTCTGCGCGCGCCTGTTTCTTCGTCGAAACAAGCCCAACTAGGTAGGAAATGCAATCGTTCGAAGATTTTGCATATGAAACGCTGTCGTTTCGTTCGATTTAGTCATATATCGACGCTTAAACGCTGTTTTTAATGCATTTTACATTCTTAATTCTGTGCGCACCTGTTTCATCGTCGAAACAAGCCCAACAGTGAAGGAAATTCAATCGTTCGAACATTTTGCATATGAAACGCTGTCGTTTCGTTCGTTTTAGGCATATTTCGACGTTTAAACGCTGATTTTAATGCAGTTTGCATTCTCCGCGCAGAGCATACCTGTTTCATCATACAAACAAGCCAAACTGTCCAGAAAATGCAATCGTTCTAAGATTTTGCATATAAAACGCTGTCGCTTCGTTCGATTTAGACATATTTCGACGATTGAATACTGTTTTTAATACGTTTTAGAATCGTCATTCTGTGCGCGCCTGTTTCTTCGTTGAAACAAGCACAACTATGCAGGAAATGCAATGGTACGAAGATTTTAAATATGAAACGTCATCGTTTCGTTCGTTTTAGGCATATTTCGACGTTTAAACGCTGATTTCAATGCATTTTGCATTCTCAGCGCAGTGCATACCTGTTTCATCATCCAAACAAGCCAAACTGTGCAGAGAATGCAATCGTTCGACGATTTTGCATATGAAACGCTGTCGTTTCGTTCGATTAAGCATATTTCGACGATTGAATACTGTTTTTAATACGTTTTATAATCGTCATTCTGCGCGCGCCTGTTTCTTCGTCGAAACAAGCCCAACTAGGTAGGAAATGCAATCGTTCGAAGATTTTGCATATGAAACGCTGTCGTTTCGTTCGATTTAGTCATATATCGACGCTTAAACGCTGTTTTTAATGCATTTTACATTCTTAATTCTGTGCGCACCTGTTTCATCGTCGAAACAAGCCCAACAGTGAAGGAAATTCAATCGTTCGAACATTTTGCATATGAAACGCTGTCGTTTCGTTCGATCTAGGCATATTTCGACGATTAAATACTGTTTTTAATACGTTTTAGAATCGTCATTCTGTGCGCGCCTGTTTCTTCGTCGAAACAAGCCCAACTATGTAGGAAATGCAATGGTACGAAGATTTTAAATAGGAAACGTCATAGTTTCGTTCGTTTTAGGCATATTTCGACGATTAGACGCTGATTTTAATGCAGTTTACTTTCTCAGCGCAGTGCATAACTGTTTCATCATCCAAACAAGCCCAACAGTGAAGAAAATGCAATCGCTCGAAGATTTTGCATATGAAACGCTGTCGTTTCGTTTGTTTTAGGGATATTTCGACGCTTAAACGATGTTTTTGATGCATTTTACATTCTTAATTCTGTGCGCGCCTGTTTCATCGTCGTAACAAGCAAAACTATGTAGGAAATGCAATGGTACGAAGATTTTAAATATGAAACGTCATCGTTTCGTTCGTTTTAGGCATATTTCGACGTTTAGACGCTGATTTTAATGCAGTTTGCATTCTCCGCGCAGAGCATACCTGTTTCATCATCCAAACAAGCCAAACTGTCCAGAAAATGCAATCGCTCGAAGATTTTGCATATGAAACGCTGTCGCTTCGTTCGATTTAGGCATATTTCGACGATTGAATACTGTTTTTAATACGTTTTAGAATCGTCATTCTGTGCGCGCCTGTTTCTTCGTTGAAACAAGCACAACTATGTAGGAAATGCAATGGTACGAAGATTTTAAATATGAAACGTCATCGTTTCGTTCGTTTTAGGCATATTTCGACGATTAGACGCTGATTTTAATGCAGTTTACATTCTTAATTCTGTGCGCGCCTGTTCCATCGTCGTAACAAGGAGAACTATGTAGGAAATGCAATGGTACGAAGATTTTAAATAGGAAACGTCATCGTTTCGTTCGTTTTAGGCATATTTCGACGATTAGACGCTGATTTTAATGCAGTTTACATTCTCAGCGCAGCGCATACCAGTTTCATCATCCAAACAAGCCAAACTGTGCAGAAAATGCAATCGTTCGAAGATTTTGCATATGAAACGCTGTCGTTTCGTTCGATTTAGGCATATTTCAACGATTGAATACTATTTTTAATGCGTTTTACATTCTTAATTCTGTGCGCGCCTGTTTCATCCTCCAAACAAGCCCAACAGTGAAGAAAATGCAATCGTTCAATGATTTTGCATATGAAACGCTGTCGTTTCGTTCGTTTTAGATATATTTCGACGCTTAAACGCTGTCTTTATTGCATTTTACATTCTTAATTCTGTGCGCGCCTGTTTCATCGTCGTAACAAGCAAAACTATGTAGGAAATGCAATGGTACGAAGATTTTAAATATGAAACGTCATCGTTTCGTTCGTTTTAGGCATATTTCGACGTTTAAACGCTGATTTTAATGCAGTTTGCATTCTCCGCGCAGAGCATACCTGTTTCATCATCCAAACAAGCCAAACTGTCCAGAAAATGCAATCGTTCGAAGATTTTGCATATGAAACGCTGTCGTTTCGTTCGATTTAGTCATATATCGACGCTTAAACGCTGTTTTTAATGCATTTTACATTCTTAATTCTGTGCGCACCTGTTTCATCGTCGAAACAAGCCCAACAGTGAAGGAAATTCAATCGTTCGAACATTTTGCATATGAAACGCTGTCGTTTCGTTCGATCTAGGCATATTTCGACGATTAAATACTGTTTTTAATACGTTTTAGAATCGTCATTCTGTGCGCGCCTGTTTCTTCGTCGAAACAAGCCCAACTATGTAGGAAATGCAATGGTACGAAGATTTTAAATAGGAAACGTCATAGTTTCGTTCGTTTTAGGCATATTTCGACGATTAGACGCTGATTTTAATGCAGTTTACTTTCTCAGCGCAGTGCATAACTGTTTCATCATCCAAACAAGCCCAACAGTGAAGAAAATGCAATCGCTCGAAGATTTTGCATATGAAACGCTGTCGCTTCGTTCGATTTAGGCATATTTCGACGATTGAATACTGTTTTTAATACGTTTTAGAATCGTCATTCTGTGCGCGCCTGTTTCTTCGTTGAAACAAGCACAACTATGTAGGAAATGCAATGGTACGAAGATTTTAAATATGAAACGTCATCGTTTCGTTCGTTTTAGGCATATTTCGACGATTAGACGCTGATTTTAATGCAGTTTACATTCTTAATTCTGTGCGCGCCTGTTCCATCGTCGTAACAAGGAGAACTATGTAGGAAATGCAATGGTACGAAGATTTTAAATAGGAAACGTCATCGTTTCGTTCGTTTTAGGCATATTTCGACGATTAGACGCTGATTTTAATGCAGTTTACATTCTCAGCGCAGCGCATACCAGTTTCATCATCCAAACAAGCCAAACTGTGCAGAAAATGCAATCGTTCGAAGATTTTGCATATGAAACGCTGTCGTTTCGTTCGATTTAGGCATATTTCAACGATTGAATACTATTTTTAATGCGTTTTACATTCTTAATTCTGTGCGCGCCTGTTTCATCCTCCAAACAAGCCCAACAGTGAAGAAAATGCAATCGTTCAATGATTTTGCATATGAAACGCTGTCGTTTCGTTCGTTTTAGATATATTTCGACGCTTAAACGCTGTCTTTATTGCATTTTACATTCTTAATTCTGTGCGCGCCTGTTTCATCGTCGTAACAAGCAAAACTATGTAGGAAATGCAATGGTACGAAGATTTTAAATATGAAACGTCATCGTTTCGTTCGTTTTAGGCATATTTCGACGTTTAAACGCTGATTTTAATGCAGTTTGCATTCTCCGCGCAGAGCATACCTGTTTCATCATCCAAACAAGCCAAACTGTCCAGAAAATGCAATCGTTCGAAGATTTTGCATATGAAACGCTGTCGTTTCGTTCGATTTAGGCATATTTCGACGCTTAAACGCTGTTTTTAATGCATTTTACATTCTTAATTCTGTGCGCGCCTGTTTCATCGTCGAAACAAGCCCAACTGTGAAGGAAATTCAATCGTTCGAACATTTTGCATATGAAACGCTGTCGTTTCGTTCGATCTAGGCATATTTCGACGATTAAATACTGTTTTTAATACGTTTTAGAATCGTCATTCTGTGCGCGCCTGTTTCTTCGTCGAAACAAGCCCGACTATGTAGGAAATGCAATGGTACGAAGATTTTAAATATGAAACGCTGTCTATTCGTTCGATTTAGGCATATTTCGACGATTAAATACTGTTTTTAATACGTTTTAGAATCGTCATTCTGTGCGCGCCTGTTTCTTCGTCGTAACAAGCAAAACTATGTAGGAAATGCAATGTTACGAAGATTTTAAATATGAAACGTCATCATTTCGTTCGTTTTAGGCATATTTCGAAGTTTAAACGCTGATTTTAATGCAGTTTGCATTCTCAGCGCAGTGCATACCTGTTTCATCATCCATACAAGCCAAACTGTGCAGAAAATGCAATCGTTCGACGATTTTGCATATGAAACGCTGTCGTTTCGTTCGATTTATGCATATTTCGACGCTTAAACGCTGTTTTTAATGCATTTTACATTCTTAATTCTGTGCGCGCCTGTTTCATCGTCGAAACAAGCCCAACTGCGAAGGAAATTCAATCGTTCGAACATTTTGCATATGATACGCTGTCGTTTCGTTCGTTTTAGGCATATTTCCACGCTTAAACGCTGCCTTTAATGCATTTTACATCCTTAATTCTGTGCGCGCCTGCTTCATCGTCGAAACAAGCCCAACTGTGAAGGAAATGCAATCGTTCGAAGATTTTGCATATGAAACGCTGTCCTTTCTTTCGATTTAGGCATATTTCGACGTTTAAACGCTGTTTTTAATACGTTTTAGAATCGTCATTCTGTGCGCGCCTGTTTCTTCGTCGTAACAAGCAAAACTATGTAGGAAATGCAATGTTACGAAGATTTTAATATGAAACTTCATCGTTTCGTTCGTTTTAGGCATATTTCGAAGTTTAAACGCTGATTTTAATGCAGTTTGCATTCTCAGCGCAGTGCATACCTGTTTCATCATCCAAACAAGCCAAACTGTGCAGAAAATGCAATCGTTCGAAGATTTTGCATATGAAACGCTGTCGCTTCTTTCGATTTAGGCATATTTCGACGCTTAAACGCTGTTTTTAATACGTTTTAGAATCCTCATTCTGTGCGCGCCTGTTTCTTCGTCGAAACAAGCCCAACTATGTAGGAAATGCAATAGTGCGAAGATTCTAAATATGAAACGTCATCGTTTCGTTCGTTTTAGGCATATTTCGACGTCTAAACGCTGATTTTAATGCAGTTTACTTTCTCAGCGCAGTACATAACTGTTTCATCATCCAAACAAGCCCAACAGTGAAGAAAATGCAATCGCTCGAAGATTTTGCATATGAAACGCTGTCGTTTCGTTCGTTTTAGGCATATTTCGACGCTTAAACGATGTTTTTGATGCATTTTACATTCTTAATTCTGTGCGCGCCTGTTTCATCGTTGAAACAAGCACAACTATGTAGGAAATGCAATGGTACGAAGATTTTAAGTATGAAACGTCATCGTTTCGTTCGTTATAGGCATATTTCGACGTTTTAAACGCTGATTTTAATGCATTTTGCATTCTCAGCGCAGTGCATACCTGTTTCATTATCCAAACAAGCCAAACTGTGCAGAAAATGCAATCGTTCGACGATTTTGCATATGAAACGCTGTCGTTTCGTTCGATTTATGCATATTTCGACGCTTAAACGCTGTTTTTAATGCATTTTGCATTCTTAATTCTGTGCGCGCCTGTTTCATCGTCGAAACAAGCCCAACTGTGAAGGAAATTCAATCGTTCGAACATTTTGCATATGAAACGCTGTCGCTTCGTTCGATTTAGGCATATTTCGACGATTGAATACTGTTCTTAATACGTTTTAGAATCCTCATTCTGTGCGCGCCTGTTTCTTCGTTGAAACAAGCACAACAATGTAGGAAATGCAATGGTACGAAGATTTTAAATATGAAACGCTGTCTATTCGTTCGATTAAGGCATATTTCGACGATTAAATACTGTTTTTAATACGTTTTAGAATCGTCATTCTGTGCGCCCCTGTTTCTTCGTCGAAACAAGCCCAACTGTGAAGGAAATGCAATCGTTCGAAGATTTTGCATATGAAACGCTGTCCTTTCTTTCGATTTAGGCATATTTCGACGTTTAAACGCTGTTTTTAATACGTTTTAGAATCCTCATTCTGTGCGCGCCTGTTTCTTCGTCGAAACAAGCCCAACTATGTAGGAAATGCAATAGTGCGAAGATTCTAAATATGAAACGTCATCGTTTCGTTCGTTTTAGGCATATTTCGACGTCTAAACGCTGATTTTAATGCAGTTTACTTTCTCAGCGCAGTACATAACTGTTTCATCATCCAAACAAGCCCAACAGTGAAGAAAATGCAATCGCTCGAAGATTTTGCATATGAAACGCTGTCGTTTCGTTCGTTTTAGGCATATTTCGACGCTTAAACGATGTTTTTGATGCATTTTACATTCTTAATTCTGTGCGCGCCTGTTTCATCGTCGTAACAAGCAAAACTATGTAGGAAATGCAATGGTACGAAGATTTTAAATATGAAACGTCATCGTTTCGTTCGTTTTAGGCATATTTCGACGTTTAAACGCTGATTTTAATGCAGTTTGCATTCTCCGCGCAGAGCATACCTGTTTCATCATCCAAACAAGCCAAACTGTCCAGAAAATGCAATCGCTCGAAGATTTTGCATATGAAACGCTGTCGCTTCGTTCGATTTAGGCATATTTCGACGATTGAATACTGTTTTTAATACGTTTTAGAATCGTCATTCTGTGCGCGGCTGTTTCTTCGTTGAAACAAGCACAACTATGTAGGAAATGCAATGGTACGAAGATTTTAAATATGAAACGTCATCGTTTCGTTCGTTATAGGCATATTTCGACGTTTAAACGCTGATTTTAATGCATTTTGCATTCTCAGCGCAGTGCATACCTGTTTCATTATCCAAACAAGCCAAACTGTGCAGAAAATGCAATCGTTCGACGATTTTGCATATGAAACGCTGTCGTTTCGTTCGATTTATGCATATTTCGACGCTTAAACGCTGTTTTTAATGCATTTTGCATTCTTAATTCTGTGCGCGCCTGTTTCATCGTCGAAACAAGCCCAACTGCGAAGGAAATTCAATCGTTCGAACATTTTGCATATGAAACGCTGTCGTTTCGTTCGTTTTAGGCATATTTCCACGCTTAAACGCTGCCTTTAATGCATTTTACATTCTTAATTCTGTGCGCGCCTGCTTCATCGTCGAAACAAGCCCAACTGTGAAGGAAATGCAATCGTTCGAAGATTTTGCATATGAAACGCTGTCCTTTCTTTCGATTTAGGCATATTTCGACGTTTAAACGCTGTTTTTAATACGTTTTAGAATCGTCATTCTGTGCGCGCCTGTTTCATCGTCGTAACAAGCAAAACTATGTAGGAAATGCAATGTTTCGAAGATTTTAATATGAAACGCTATCGTTCCGTTCGTTTTAGGCATATTTCGACGCTTAAACGCTGTTTTTAATACGTTTTAGAATCGTCATTCTGTGCGCCCCTGTTTCTTCGTCGAAACAAGCCCAACTATGTAGGAAATGCAATGGTACGAAGATTTTAAATATGAAACGCTGTCTATTCGTTCGATTTAGGCATATTTCGACGAGTAAATACTGTTTTTAATACGTTTTAGAATCGTCATTCTTTGCGCGCCTGTTTCTTCGTCGAAACAAGCACAACTATGTAGGAAATGCAATGGTACGAAGATTTTAAATATGAAACGTCATCGTCTCGTTCGTTTTAGGCATATTTCGACGTTTAAACGCTTATTTTAATGCATTTTGCATTCTCAGCGCAGTGCATACCTGTTTCATCAGCCTAACAAGCCAAACTGTGCAGAAAATGCAATCGTCCGAAGATTTTGCATATGAAACGCTGTCGTTTCGTTCGATTTAGGCATATTTCAACGATTGAATACTATTTTTAATGCGTTTTACATTCTTAATTCTGTGCGCGCCTGTTTCATCCTCCAAACAAGCCCAACAGTGAAGAAAATGCAATCGTTCAATGATTTTGCATATGAAACGCTGTCGTTTCGTTCGTTTTAGATATATTTCGACGCTTAAACGCTGTCTTTATTGCATTTTACATTCTTAATTCTGTGCGCGCCTGTTTCATCGTCGTAACAAGCAAAACTATGTAGGAAATGCAATGGTACGAAGATTTTAAATATGAAACGTCATCGTTTCGTTCGTTTTAGGCATATTTCGACGTTTAAACGCTGATTTTAATGCAGTTTGCATTCTCCGCGCAGAGCATACCTGTTTCATCATCCAAACAAGCCAAACTGTCCAGAAAATGCAATCGTTCGAAGATTTTGCATATGAAACGCTGTCGTTTCGTTCGATTTAGTCATATTTCGACGCTTAAACGCTGTTTTTAATGCATTTTACATTCTTAATTCTGTGCGCGCCTGTTTCATCGTCGAAACAAGCCCAACTATGTAGGAAATGCAATGGTACGAAGATTTTAAATATGAAACGCTGTCTATTCGTTCGATTTAGGCATATTTCGGCGATTAAATACTGTTTTTAATACGTTTTAGAATCGTCATTCTGTGCGCGCCTGTTTCTTTGTCGTAACAAGCAAAACTATGTAGGAAATGCAATGTTACGAAGATTTTAAATATGAAACGCTGTCCTTTCTTTCGATTTAGGCATATTTCGACGTTTAAACGCTGTTTTTAATACGTTTTAGAATCGACATTCTGTGCGCGCCTGTTTCTTCGTCGTAACAAGCAAAACTATGTAGGAAATGCAATGGTACGAAGATTTTAAATATGAAACGTCATCGTTTCGTTCGTTTTAGGCATATTTCGACGTTTAAACGCTGATTTTAATGCATTTTACATTCTTAATTCTGTGCGCGCCTGTTTCATCGTCGAAACAAGCAGAACTGTGAAGGAAATTCAATCGTTCGAACATTTTGCATATGAAACGCTGTCGCTTCGTTCTATTTAGGCATATTTCGACGATTGAATACTGTTTTTAATACGTTTTAGAATCCTCATTCTGTGCGCGCCTGTTTCTTCGTTGAATCAAGCACAACAATGTAGGAAATGCAATGGTACGAAGATTTTAAATATGAAACGCTGTCTATTCGTTCGATTAAGGCATATTTCGACGATTAAATACTGTTTTTAATACGTTTTAGAATCGTCATTCTGTGCGCCCCTGTTTAATCTGATAGAGTGTGTAGGTTGTGAAGGAAATGCAATCGTTCGAAGATTTTGCATATGAAACGCTGTCCTTTCTTTCGATTTAGGCATATTTCGACGTTTAAACGCTGTTTTTAATACGTTTTAGAATCCTCATTCTGTGCGCGCCTGTTTCTTCGTCGAAACAAGCCCAACTATGTAGGAAATGCAATAGTGCGAAGATTTTAAATATGAAACGTCATCGTTTCGTTCGTTTTAGGCATATTTCGACGTTTAAAACGCTGATTTTAATGCAGTTTGCATTCTCCGCGCAGAGCATACCTGTTTCATCATCCAAACAAGCCAAACTGTCCAGAAAATGCAATCGCTCGAAGATTTTGCATATGAAACGCTGTCGCTTCGTTCGATTTAGGCATATTTCGACGATTGAATACTGTTTTTAATACGTTTTAGAATCGTCATTCTGTGCGCGGCTGTTTCTTCGTTGAAACAAGCACAACTATGTAGGAAATGCAATGGTACGAAGATTTTAAATATGAAACGTCATCGTTTCGTTCGTTATAGGCATATTTCGACGTTTAAACGCTGATTTTAATGCATTTTGCATTCTCAGCGCAGTGCATACCTGTTTCATTATCCAAACAAGCCAAACTGTGCAGAAAATGCAATCGTTCGACGATTTTGCATATGAAACGCTGTCGTTTCGTTCGATTTATGCATATTTCGACGCTTAAACGCTGTTTTTAATGCATTTTGCATTCTTAATTCTGTGCGCGCCTGTTTCATCGTCGAAACAAGCCCAACTGCGAAGGAAATTCAATCGTTCGAACATTTTGCATATGAAACGCTGTCGTTTCGTTCGTTTTAGGCATATTTCCACGCTTAAACGCTGCCTTTAATGCATTTTACATTCTTAATTCTGTGCGCGCCTGCTTCATCGTCGAAACAAGCCCAACTGTGAAGGAAATGCAATCGTTCGAAGATTTTGCATATGAAACGCTGTCCTTTCTTTCGATTTAGGCATATTTCGACGTTTAAACGCTGTTTTTAATACGTTTTTAGAATCGTCATTCTTTGCGCGCCTGTTTCTTCGTCGTAACAAGCAAAACTATGTAGGAAATGAAATGTTACGAAGATTTTAATATGAAACGCTATCGTTCCGTTCGTTTTAGGCATATTTCGACGCTTAAACGCTGTTTTTAATACGTTTTAGAATCGTCATTCTGTGCGCCCCTGTTTCTTCGTCGAAACAAGCCCAACTATGTAGGAAATGCAATGGTACGAAGATTTTAAATATGAAACGCTGTCTATTCGTTCGATTTAGGCATATTTCGACGAGTAAATACTGTTTTTAATACGTTTTAGAATCGTCATTCTTTGCGCGCCTGTTTCTTCGTCGAAACAAGCACAACTATGTAGGAAATGCAATGGTACGAAGATTTTAAATATGAAACGTCATCGTCTCGTTCGTTTTAGGCATATTTCGACGTTTAAACGCTTATTTTAATGCATTTTGCATTCTCAGCGCAGTGCATACCTGTTTCATCAGCCTAACAAGCCAAACTGTGCAGAAAATGCAATCGTCCGAAGATTTTGCATATGAAACGCTGTCGTTTCTTTCGATTTAGGCATATTTCAACGATTGAATACTATTTTTAATGCGTTTTACATTCTTAATTCTGTGCGCGCCTGTTTCATCCTCCAAACAAGCCCAACAGTGAAGAAAATGCAATCGTTCAATAATTTTGCATATGAAACGCTGTCGTTTCGTTCGTTTTAGATATATTTCGACGCTTAAACGCTGTCTTTATTGCATTTTACATTCTTAATTCTGTGCGCGCCTGTTTCATCGTCGTAACAAGCAAAACTATGTAGGAAATGCAATGGTACGAAGATTTTAAATATGAAACGTCATCGTTTCGTTCGTTTTAGGCATATTTCGACGTTTAAACGCTGATTTTAATGCAGTTTGCATTCTCCGCGCAGAGCATACCTGTTTCATCATCCAAACAAGCCAAACTGTCCAGAAAATGCAATCGTTCGAAGATTTTGCATATGAAACGCTGTCGTTTCGTTCGATTTAGTCATATTTCGACGCTTAAACGCTGTTTTTAATGCATTTTACATTCTTAATTCTGTGCGCGCCTGTTTCATCGTCGAAACAAGCCCAACTGTGAAGGAAATTCAATCGTTCGAACATTTTGCATATGAAACGCTGTCGTTTCGTTCGATCTAGGCATATTTCGACGATTAAATACTGTTTTTAATACGTTTTAGAATCGTCATTCTGTGCGCGCCTGTTTCTTCGTCGAAACAAGCCCAACTATGTAGGAAATGCAATGGTACGAAGATTTTAAATATGAAACGCTGTCTATTCGTTCGATTAAGGCATATTTCGACGATTAAATACTGTTTTTAATACGTTTTAGAATCGTCATTCTGTGCGCCCCTGTTTCTTCGTCGAAACAAGCCCAACTATGTAGGAAATGCAATGGTACGAAGATTTTAAATATGAAACGCTGTCTATTCGTTCGATTTAGGCATATTTCGGCGATTAAATACTGTTTTTAATACGTTTTAGAATCGTCATTCTGTGCGCGCCTGTTTCTTTGTCGTAACAAGCAAAACTATGTAGGAAATGCAATGTTACGAAGATTTTAAATATGAAACGCTGTCCTTTCTTTCGATTTAGGCATATTTCGACGTTTAAACGCTGTTTTTAATACGTTTTAGAATCGACATTCTGTGCGCGCCTGTTTCTTCGTCGTAACAAGCAAAACTATGTAGGAAATGCAATGGTACGAAGATTTTAAATATGAAACGTCATCGTTTCGTTCGTTTTAGGCATATTTCGACGTTTAAACGCTGATTTTAATGCATTTTACATTCTTAATTCTGTGCGCGCCTGTTTCATCGTCGAAACAAGCAGAACTGTGAAGGAAATTCAATCGTTCGAACATTTTGCATATGAAACGCTGTCGCTTCGTTCTATTTAGGCATATTTCGACGATTGAATACTGTTTTTAATACGTTTTAGAATCCTCATTCTGTGCGCGCCTGTTTCTTCGTTGAATCAAGCACAACAATGTAGGAAATGCAATGGTACGAAGATTTTAAATATGAAACGCTGTCTATTCGTTCGATTAAGGCATATTTCGACGATTAAATACTGTTTTTAATACGTTTTAGAATCGTCATTCTGTGCGCCCCTGTTTCTTCGTCGAAACAAGCCCAACTATGTAGGAAATGCAATGGTACGAAGATTTTAAATATGAAACGCTGTCTATTCGTTCGATTTAGGCATATTTCGACGTTTAAACGCTGTTTTTAATACGTTTTAGAATCCTCATTCTGTGCGCGCCTGTTTCTTCGTCGAAACAAGCCCAACTATGTAGGAAATGCAATAGTGCGAAGATTCTAAATATGAAACGTCATCGTTTCGTTCGTTTTAGGCATATTTCGACGTCTAAACGCTGATTTTAATGCAGTTTACTTTCTCAGCGCAGTACATAACTGTTTCATCATCCAAACAAGCCCAACAGTGAAGAAAATGCAATCGCTCGAAGATTTTGCATATGAAACGCTGTCGTTTCGTTCGTTTTAGGCATATTTCGACGCTTAAACGATGTTTTTGATGCATTTTACATTCTTAATTCTGTGCGCGCCTGTTTCATCGTCGTAACAAGCAAAACTATGTAGGAAATGCAATGGTACGAAGATTTTAAATATGAAAGGTCATCGTTTCGTTCGTTTTAGGCATATTTCGACGTTTTAAACGCTGATTTTAATGCAGTTTGCATTCTCCGCGCAGAGCATACCTGTTTCATCATCCAAACAAGCCAAACTGTCCAGAAAATGCAATCGCTCGAAGATTTTGCATATGAAACGCTGTCGCTTCGTTCGATTTAGGCATATTTCGACGATTGAATACTGTTTTTAATACGTTTTAGAATCGTCATTCTGTGCGCGGCTGTTTCTTCGTTGAAACAAGCCCAACTGCGAAGGAAATTCAATCGTTCGAACATTTTGCATATGAAACGCTGTCGTTTCGTTCGTTTTAGGCATATTTCCACGCTTAAACGCTGCCTTTAATGCATTTTACATTCTTAATTCTGTGCGCGCCTGCTTCATCGTCGAAACAAGCCCAACTGTGAAGGAAATGCAATCGTTCGAAGATTTTGCATATGAAACGCTGTCCTTTCTTTCGATTTAGGCATATTTCGACGTTTAAACGCTGTTTTTAATACGTTTTAGAATCGTCATTCTGTGCGCGCCTGTTTCTTCGTCGTAACAAGCAAAACTATGTAGGAAATGCAATGTTACGAAGATTTTAATATGAAACGCTATCGTTCCGTTCGTTTTAGGCATATTTCGACGCTTAAACGCTGTTTTTAATACGTTTTAGAATCGTCATTCTGTGCGCCCCTGTTTCTTCGTCGAAACAAGCCCAACTATGTAGGAAATGCAATGGTACGAAGATTTTAAATGTGAAACGCTGTCTATTCGTTCGATTTAGGCATATTTCGACGAGTAAATACTGTTTTTAATACGTTTTAGAATCGTCATTCTTTGCGCGCCTGTTTCTTCGTCGAAACAAGCACAACTATGTAGGAAATGCAATGGTACGAAGATTTTAAATATGAAACGTCATCGTCTCGTTCGTTTTAGGCATATTTCGACGTTTAAACGCTTATTTTAATGCATTTTGCATTCTCAGCGCAGTGCATACCTGTTTCATCAGCCAAACAAGCCAAACTGTGCAGAAAATGCAATCGTCCGAAGATTTTGCATATGAAACGCTGTCGTTTCGTTCGATTTAGGCATATTTCAACGATTGAATACTATTTTTAATGCGTTTTACATTCTTAATTCTGTGCGTGCCTGTTTCATCCTCCAAACAAGCCCAACAGTGAAGAAAATGCAATCGTTCAATGATTTTGCATATGAAACGCTGTCGTTTCGTTCGTTTTAGATATATTTCGACGCTTAAACGCTGTCTTTATTGCATTTTACATTCTTAATTCTGTGCGCGCCTGTTTCTTCGTCGTAACAAGCAAAACTATGTAGGAAATGCAATGGTACGAAGATTTTAAATATGAAACGTCATCGTTTCGTTCGTTTTAGGCATATTTCGACGTTTAAACGCTGATTTTAATGCAGTTTGCATTCTCCGCGCAGAGCATACCTGTTTCATCATCCAAACAAGCCAAACTGTCCAGAAAATGCAATCGTTCGAAGATTTTGCATATGAAACGCTGTCGTTTCGTTCGATTTAGGCATATTTCGACGCTTAAACGCTGTTTTTAATGCATTTTACATTCTTAATTCTGTGCGCGCCTGTTTCATCGTCGAAACAAGCCCAACTGTGAAGGAAATTCAATCGTTCGAACATTTTGCATATGAAACGCTGTCGTTTCGTTCGATCTATGCATATTTCGACGATTAAATACTGTTTTTAATACGTTTTAGAATCGTCATTCTGTGCGCGCCTGTTTCTTCGTCGAAACAAGCCCAACTATGTAGGAAATGCAATGGTACGAAGATTTTAAATATGAAACGCTGTCTATTCGTTCGATTAAGGCATATTTCGACGATTAAATACTGTTTTTAATACGTTTTAGAATCGTCATTCTGTGCGCCCCTGTTTCTTCGTCGAAACAAGCCCAACTATGTAGGAAATGCAATGGTACGAAGATTTTAAATATGAAACGCTGTCTATTCGTTCGATTTAGGCATATTTCGACGATTAAATACTGTTTTTAATACGTTTTAGAATCGTCATTCTGTGCGCGCCTGTTTCTTCGTCGTAACAAGCAAAACTATGTAGGAAATGCAATGTTACGAAGATTTTAAATATGAAACGTCATCCTTTCGTTCGTTTTAGGCATATTTCGAAGTTTAAACGCTGATTTTAATGCAGTTTGCATTCTCAGCGCAGTGCATACCTGTTTCATCATCCATACAAGCCAAACTGTGCAGAAAATGCAATCGTTCGACGATTTTGCATATGAAACGCTGTCGTTTCGTTCGATTTATGCATATTTCGACGCTTAAACGCTGTTTTTAATGCATTTTACATTCTTAATTCTGTGCGCGCCTGTTTCATCGTCGAAACAAGCCCAACTGCGAAGGAAATTCAATCGTTCGAACATTTTGCATATGAAACGCTGTCTTTTCGTTCGTTTTAGGCATATTTCCACGCTTAAACGCTGCCTTTAATGCATTTTACATTCTTAATTCTGTGCGCGCCTGCTTCATCGTCGAAACAAGCCCAACTGTGAAGGAAATTCAATCGTTCGAACATTTTGCATATGAAACGCTGTCGCTTCGTTCGATTTAGGCATATTTCGACGATTGAATACTGTTTTTAATACGTTTTAGAATCCTCATTCTGTGCGCGCCTGTTTCTTCGTTGAAACAAGCACAACAATGTAGGAAATGCAATGGTACGAAGATTTTAAATATGAAACGCTGTCTATTCGTTCGATTAAGGCATATTTCGACGATTAAATACTGTTTTTAATACGTTTTAGAATCGTCATTCTGTGCGCCCCTGTTTCTTCGTCGAAACAAGCCCAACTGTGAAGGAAATGCAATCGTTCGAAGATTTTGCATATGAAACGCTGTCCTTTCTTTCGATTTAGGCATATTTCGACGTTTAAACGCTGTTTTTAATACGTTTTAGAATCCTCATTCTGTGCGCGCCTGTTTCTTCGTCGAAACAAACCCAACTATGTAGGAAATGCAATAGTGCGAAGATTCTAAATATGAAACGTCATCGTTTCGTTCGTTTTAGGCATATTTCGACGTCTAAACGCTGATTTTAATGCAGTTTACTTTCTCAGCGCAGTACATAACTGTTTCATCCTCCAAACAAGCCCAACAGTGAAGAAAATGCAATCGTTCGAAGATTTTGCATATGAAACGCTGTCGTTTCGTTCGTTTTAGGCATATTTCGACGCTTAAACGCTGTCTTTATTGCATTTTACATTCTTAATTCTGTGCGCGCCTCTTTCATCGTCGAAACAAGCACAACTATGTAGGAAATGCAATGGTACGAAGATTTTAAATATGAAACGTCATCGTCTCGTTCGTTTTAGGCATATTTCGACGTTTAAACGCTGATTTTAATGCATTTTGCATTCTCCGCGCAGAGCATACCTGTTTCATCATCCAAACAAGCCAAACTGTCCAGAAAATGCAATCGTTCGAAGATTTTACATATGAAACGCTGTCGCTTCGTTCGATTTAGGCATATATCGACGCTTAAACGCTGTTTTTAATGCATTTTGCATTCTTAATACTGTGCGCGCCTGTTTCATCGTCGAAACAAGCCCAACTATGTAGGAAATGCAATGGTACGAAGATTTTAAATATGAAACGCTGTCTATTCGTTCGATTAAGGCATATTTCGACGATTAAATACTGTTTTCAATACGTTTTAGAATCGTCATTCTGTGCGCGCCTGTTTCTTCGTCGAGACAAGCCCAACTATGTAGGAAATGCAATGGTACGAAGATTTTAAATATGAAACGCTGTCTATTCGTTCGATTTAGGCATATTTCGACGATTAAATACTGTTTTTAATACGTTTAAAAATCGTCATTCTGTGCGCGCCTGTTTCTTCGTCGTAACAAGCAAAACTATGTAGGAAATGCAATGGTACGAAGATTTTAAATATGAAACGTCATCGTCTCGTTCGTTTTAGGCATATTTCGACGTTTAAACGCTGATTTTAATGCATTTTGCATTCTCCGCGCAGAGCATACCTGTTTCATCATCCAAACAAGCCAAACTGTCCAGAAAATGCAATCGTTCGAAGATTTTGCATATGAAACGCTGTCGTTTCGTTCGATTTAGGCATATATCGACGCTTAAACGCTGTTTTTAATGCATTTTGCATTCTTAATACTGTGCGCGCCTGTTTCATCGTCGAAACAAGCCCAACTATGTAGGAAATGCAATGGTACGAAGATTTTAAATATGAAATGCTGTCTATTCGTTCGATTAAGGCATATTTCGACGATTAAATACTGTTTTTAATAGGTTTTAGAATCGTCATTCTGTGCGCCCCTGTTTCTTCGTCGAAACAAGCCCAACTGTGAAGGAAATGCAATCGTTCGAAGATTTTGCATATGAAACGCTGTCGCTTCGTTCGATTTAGGCATATTTCGACGATTGAATACTGTTTTTAATACGTTTTAGAATCGTCATTCTTTGCGCGCCTGTTTCTTCGTCGAAACAAGCACAACTATGTAGGAAATGCAATGGTACGAAGATTTTAAATATGAAACGTCATCGTCTCGTTCGTTTTAGGCATATTTCGACGTTTTAAACGCTGATTTTAATGCATTTTGCATTCTCAGCGCAGTGCATACCTGTTTCATCATCCAAACAAGCCAAACTGTGCAGAAAATGCAATCGTTCGACGATTTTGCATATGAAACGCTGTCGTTTCGTTCGATTTAGGCATATTTCGACGCTTAAACGCTGTTTTTAATGCATTTTACATTCTTAATTCTGTGCGCGACTGTTTCATCGTCGAAACAAGCCCAACTGTGAAGGAAATTCAATCGTTCGAACATTTTGCATATGTAACGCTGTCGTTTCGTTCGATATAGGCATATTTCGACGATTAAATACTGTTTTCAATACGTTTTCGAATCGTCATTCTGTGCGCGCCTGTTTCTTCGTCGAAACAAGCCCAACTATGTAGGAAATGCAATGGTACGAAGATTTTAAATATGAAACGCTGTCTATTCGTTCGATTTAGGCAAATTTCGACGATTGAATACTGTTTTTAATACGTTTTAGAATCGTCATTCTTTGCGCGCCTGTTTCTTCGTCGAAAGAAGCACAACTGTGTAGGAAATGCAATGGTACGAAGATTTTAAATATGAATCGTCATCGTCTCGTTCGTTTTAGGCATATTTCGACGTTTAAACGCTGATTTTAATGCATTTTGCATTCTCAGCGCAGTGCATACCTGTTTCATCATCCAAACAAGCCAAACTGTGCAGAAAATGCAATCGTTCGACGATTTTGCATATGAAACGCTGTCGTTTCGTTCGATTTAGGCATATTTCGACGCTTAAACGCTGTTTTTAATGCATTTTACATTCTTAATTCTGTGCGCGCCTGTTTCATCGTCGAAACAAGCCCAACTGTGAAGGAAATTCAATCGTTCGAACATTTTGCATATGTAACGCTGTCGTTTCGTTCGATATAGGCATATTTCGACGATTAAATACTGTTTTCAATACGTTTTAGAATCGTCATTCTGTGCGCGCCTGTTTCTTCGTCGAAACAAGCCCAACTATGTAGGAAATGCAATGGTACGAAGATTTTAAATATGAAACGCTGTCTATTCGTTCGATTTAGGCATATTTCGACGATTAAATACTGTTTTTAATACGTTTAAGAATCGTCATTCTGTGCGCGCCTGTTTCTTCGTCGTAACAAGCAAAACTATGTAGGAAATGCAATGGTACGAAGATTTTAAATATGAAACGTCATCGTTTCGTTCGTTTTAGGCATATTTCGACGTTTAAACGCTGATTTTAATGCAGTTTGCATTCTCAGTGCAGTGCGTACCAATTTAATCATCCAAACAAGCCCAACTGTGAAGAAAATGCAATCGTTCGAACATTTTGCATATGAAACGCTGTCGTTTCGTTCGATTTAGTCATATATCGACGCTTAAACGCTGTTTTTAATGCATTTTACATTCTTAATTCTGTGCGCGCCTGTTTCATCGTCGAGACAAGCCCAACTGTGAAGGAAATGCAATCGTTCGAACATTTTGCATATGAAACGCTGTCGTGTCGTTCGATATAGGCATATTTCGACTTTTAAATACTGTTTTCAATACGTTTTAGAATCGTCATTCTGTGCGCGCCTGTTTCATCGTCGAAACAAGCCCAACTGTGAAGGAAATGCAATCGTTCGAAGATTTTGCATATGAAACGCTGTCGCTTCGTTCGATTTAGGCATATTTCGACGATTGAATACTGTTTTTAATACGTTTTAGAATCGTCATTCTTTGCGCGCCTGTTTCTTCGTCGAAACAAGCACAACTATGTAGGAAATGCAATGGTACGAAGATTTTAAATATGAAACGCTGTCTATTCGTTCGATTTAGGCATATTTCGACGATTAAATACTGTTTTTAATACGTTTTAGAATCGTCATTCTGTGCGCGCCTGTTTCTTCGTCGTAACAAGCAAAACTATGTAGGAAATGCAATGTTACGAAGATTTTAAATATGAAACGTCATCCTTTCGTTCGTTTTAGGCATATTTCGAAGTTTAAACGCTGATTTTAATGCAGTTTGCATTCTCAGCGCAGTGCATACCTGTTTCATCATCCATACAAGCCAAACTGTGCAGAAAATGCAATCGTTCGACGATTTTGCATATGAAACGCTGTCGTTTCGTTCGATTTATGCATATTTCGACGCTTAAACGCTGTTTTTAATGCATTTTACATTCTTAATTCTGTGCGCGCCTGTTTCATCGTCGAAACAAGCCCAACTGCGAAGGAAATTCAATCGTTCGAACATTTTGCATATGAAACGCTGTCTTTTCGTTCGTTTTAGGCATATTTCCACGCTTAAACGCTGCCTTTAATGCATTTTACATTCTTAATTCTGTGCGCGCCTGCTTCATCGTCGAAACAAGCCCAACTGTGAAGGAAATTCAATCGTTCGAACATTTTGCATATGAAACGCTGTCGCTTCGTTCGATTTAGGCATATTTCGACGATTGAATACTGTTTTTAATACGTTTTAGAATCCTCATTCTGTGCGCGCCTGTTTCTTCGTTGAAACAAGCACAACAATGTAGGAAATGCAATGGTACGAAGATTTTAAATATGAAACGCTGTCTATTCGTTCGATTAAGGCATATTTCGACGATTAAATACTGTTTTTAATACGTTTTAGAATCGTCATTCTGTGCGCCCCTGTTTCTTCGTCGAAACAAGCCCAACTGTGAAGGAAATGCAATCGTTCGAAGATTTTGCATATGAAACGCTGTCCTTTCTTTCGATTTAGGCATATTTCGACGTTTAAACGCTGTTTTTAATACGTTTTAGAATCCTCATTCTGTGCGCGCCTGTTTCTTCGTCGAAACAAACCCAACTATGTAGGAAATGCAATAGTGCGAAGATTCTAAATATGAAACGTCATCGTTTCGTTCGTTTTAGGCATATTTCGACGTCTAAACGCTGATTTTAATGCAGTTTACTTTCTCAGCGCAGTACATAACTGTTTCATCCTCCAAACAAGCCCAACAGTGAAGAAAATGCAATCGTTCGAAGATTTTGCATATGAAACGCTGTCGTTTCGTTCGTTTTAGGCATATTTCGACGCTTAAACGCTGTCTTTATTGCATTTTACATTCTTAATTCTGTGCGCGCCTCTTTCATCGTCGAAACAAGCACAACTATGTAGGAAATGCAATGGTACGAAGATTTTAAATATGAAACGTCATCGTCTCGTTCGTTTTAGGCATATTTCGACGTTTAAACGCTGATTTTAATGCATTTTGCATTCTCCGCGCAGAGCATACCTGTTTCATCATCCAAACAAGCCAAACTGTCCAGAAAATGCAATCGTTCGAAGATTTTACATATGAAACGCTGTCGCTTCGTTCGATTTAGGCATATATCGACGCTTAAACGCTGTTTTTAATGCATTTTGCATTCTTAATACTGTGCGCGCCTGTTTCATCGTCGAAACAAGCCCAACTATGTAGGAAATGCAATGGTACGAAGATTTTAAATATGAAACGCTGTCTATTCGTTCGATTAAGGCATATTTCGACGATTAAATACTGTTTTCAATACGTTTTAGAATCGTCATTCTGTGCGCGCCTGTTTCTTCGTCGAGACAAGCCCAACTATGTAGGAAATGCAATGGTACGAAGATTTTAAATATGAAACGCTGTCTATTCGTTCGATTTAGGCATATTTCGACGATTAAATACTGTTTTTAATACGTTTAAAAATCGTCATTCTGTGCGCGCCTGTTTCTTCGTCGTAACAAGCAAAACTATGTAGGAAATGCAATGGTACGAAGATTTTAAATATGAAACGTCATCGTCTCGTTCGTTTTAGGCATATTTCGACGTTTAAACGCTGATTTTAATGCATTTTGCATTCTCCGCGCAGAGCATACCTGTTTCATCATCCAAACAAGCCAAACTGTCCAGAAAATGCAATCGTTCGAAGATTTTGCATATGAAACGCTGTCGTTTCGTTCGATTTAGGCATATATCGACGCTTAAACGCTGTTTTTAATGCATTTTGCATTCTTAATACTGTGCGCGCCTGTTTCATCGTCGAAACAAGCCCAACTATGTAGGAAATGCAATGGTACGAAGATTTTAAATATGAAATGCTGTCTATTCGTTCGATTAAGGCATATTTCGACGATTAAATACTGTTTTTAATAGGTTTTAGAATCGTCATTCTGTGCGCCCCTGTTTCTTCGTCGAAACAAGCCCAACTGTGAAGGAAATGCAATCGTTCGAAGATTTTGCATATGAAACGCTGTCGCTTCGTTCGATTTAGGCATATTTCGACGATTGAATACTGTTTTTAATACGTTTTAGAATCGTCATTCTTTGCGCGCCTGTTTCTTCGTCGAAACAAGCACAACTATGTAGGAAATGCAATGGTACGAAGATTTTAAATATGAAACGTCATCGTCTCGTTCGTTTTAGGCATATTTCGACGTTTAAACGCTGATTTTAATGCATTTTGCATTCTCAGCGCAGTGCATACCTGTTTCATCATCCAAACAAGCCAAACTGTGCAGAAAATGCAATCGTTCGACGATTTTGCATATGAAACGCTGTCGTTTCGTTCGATTTAGGCATATTTCGACGCTTAAACGCTGTTTTTAATGCATTTTACATTCTTAATTCTGTGCGCGACTGTTTCATCGTCGAAACAAGCCCAACTGTGAAGGAAATTCAATCGTTCGAACATTTTGCATATGTAACGCTGTCGTTTCGTTCGATATAGGCATATTTCGACGATTAAATACTGTTTTCAATACGTTTTCGAATCGTCATTCTGTGCGCGCCTGTTTCTTCGTCGAAACAAGCCCAACTATGTAGGAAATGCAATGGTACGAAGATTTTAAATATGAAACGCTGTCTATTCGTTCGATTTAGGCAAATTTCGACGATTGAATACTGTTTTTAATACGTTTTAGAATCGTCATTCTTTGCGCGCCTGTTTCTTCGTCGAAAGAAGCACAACTGTGTAGGAAATGCAATGGTACGAAGATTTTAAATATGAATCGTCATCGTCTCGTTCGTTTTAGGCATATTTCGACGTTTAAACGCTGATTTTAATGCATTTTGCATTCTCAGCGCAGTGCATACCTGTTTCATCATCCAAACAAGCCAAACTGTGCAGAAAATGCAATCGTTCGACGATTTTGCATATGAAACGCTGTCGTTTCGTTCGATTTAGGCATATTTCGACGCTTAAACGCTGTTTTTAATGCATTTTACATTCTTAATTCTGTGCGCGCCTGTTTCATCGTCGAAACAAGCCCAACTGTGAAGGAAATTCAATCGTTCGAACATTTTGCATATGTAACGCTGTCGTTTCGTTCGATATAGGCATATTTCGACGATTAAATACTGTTTTCAATACGTTTTAGAATCGTCATTCTGTGCGCGCCTGTTTCTTCGTCGAAACAAGCCCAACTATGTAGGAAATGCAATGGTACGAAGATTTTAAATATGAAACGCTGTCTATTCGTTCGATTTAGGCATATTTCGACGATTAAATACTGTTTTTAATACGTTTAAGAATCGTCATTCTGTGCGCGCCTGTTTCTTCGTCGTAACAAGCAAAACTATGTAGGAAATGCAATGGTACGAAGATTTTAAATATGAAACGTCATCGTTTCGTTCGTTTTAGGCATATTTCGACGTTTAAACGCTGATTTTAATGCAGTTTGCATTCTCAGTGCAGTGCGTACCAATTTAATCATCCAAACAAGCCCAACTGTGAAGAAAATGCAATCGTTCGAACATTTTGCATATGAAACGCTGTCGTTTCGTTCGATTTAGTCATATATCGACGCTTAAACGCTGTTTTTAATGCATTTTACATTCTTAATTCTGTGCGCGCCTGTTTCATCGTCGAGACAAGCCCAACTGTGAAGGAAATGCAATCGTTCGAACATTTTGCATATGAAACGCTGTCGTGTCGTTCGATATAGGCATATTTCGACTTTTAAATACTGTTTTCAATACGTTTTAGAATCGTCATTCTGTGCGCGCCTGTTTCATCGTCGAAACAAGCCCAACTGTGAAGGAAATGCAATCGTTCGAAGATTTTGCATATGAAACGCTGTCGCTTCGTTCGATTTAGGCATATTTCGACGATTGAATACTGTTTTTAATACGTTTTAGAATCGTCATTCTTTGCGCGCCTGTTTCTTCGTCGAAACAAGCACAACTATGTAGGAAATGCAATGGTACGAAGATTTTAAATATGAAACGTCATCGTCTCGTTCGTTTTAGGCATATTTCGACGTTTAAACGCTGATTTTAATGCATTTTGCATTCTCAGCGCAGTGCATACCTGTTTCATCATCCAAACAAGCCAAACTGTGCAGAAAATGCAATCGTTCGACGATTTTGCATATGAAACGCTGTCGTTTCGTTCGATTTAGGCATATTTCGACGCTTAAACGCTGTTTTTAATGCATTTTACATTCTTAATTCTGTGCGCGCCTGTTTCAACGTCGAAACAAGCCCAACTGTGAAGGAAATTCAATCGTTCGAACATTTTGCATATGTAACGCTGTCGTTTCGTTCGATATAGGCATATTTCGACGATTAAATACTGTTTTCAATACGTTTTAGAATCGTCATTCTGTGCGCGCCTGTTTCTTCGTCGAAACAAGCCCAACTATGTAGGAAATGCAATGGTACGAAGATTTTAAATATGAAACGCTGTCTATTCGTTCGATTTAGGCATATTTCGACGATTAAATACTGTTTTTAATACGTTTAAGAATCGTCATTCTGTGCGCGCCTGTTTCTTCGTCGTAACAAGCAAAACTATGTAGGAAATGCAATGGTACGAAGATTTTAAATATGAAACGTCATCGTTTCGTTCGTTTTAGGCATATTTCGACGTTTAAACGCTGATTTTAATGCAGTTTGCATTCTCAGTGCAGGTGCGTACCAATTTAATCATCCAAACAAGCCCAACTGTGAAGAAAATGCAATCGTTCGAACATTTTGCATATGAAACGCTGTCGTTTCGTTCGATTTAGTCATATATCGACGCTTAAACGCTGTTTTTAATGCATTTTACATTCTTAATTCTGTGCGCGCCTGTTTCATCGTCGAGACAAGCCCAACTGTGAAGGAAATGCAATCGTTCGAAGATTTTGCATATGAAACGCTGTCGCTTCGTTCGATTTAGGCATATTTCGACGATTGAATACTGTTTTTAATACGTTTTAGAATCGTCATTCTTTGCGCGCCTGTTTCTTCGTCGAAACAAGCACAACTATGTAGGAAATGCAATGGTACGAAGATTTTAAATATGAAACGTCATCGTCTCGTTCGTTTTAGGCATATTTCGACGTTTTTAAACGCTGATTTTAATGCATTTTGCATTCTCCGCGCAGAGCATACCTGTTTCATCATCCAAACAAGCCAAACTGTCCAGAAAATGCAGTCGTTCGAAGATTTTGCATATGAAACGCTGTCGTTTCGTTCGATTTGGGCATATATCGACGCTTAAACGCTGTTTTTAATGCATTTTGCATTCTTAATACTGTGCGCGCCTGTTTCATCGTCGAAACAAGCCCACTATGTAGGAAATGCAATGGTACGAAGATTTTAAATATGAAACGTCATCGTCTCGTTCGATTTAGGCATATTTCGACGCTTAAACGCTGTTTTTAAAGCATTTTACATTCTTAATTCTGTACGCGCCTGTTTCATCGTCGAAACAAGCCCAACTGTGAAGGAAATGCAATCGTTCGAAGATTTTGCATATGAAACGCTGTCGCTTCGTTCGATTTAGACATATATCGACGCTTAAACGCTGTTTTTAATGCATTTTACATTCTTAATTCTGTGCGCGCCTGTCTCATCGTCCGAGACAAGCCCAACTGTGCAGGAAATGCAATCGTTCGAACATTTTGCATATGAAGCGCTATCGTTTCGTTCGATATAGGCATATTTCGAAGTTTAAACGCTGATTATAATGCAGTTTGCATTCTCAGCGCAGTGCATACCTGTTTCATCATCCAAACAAGCCCAACTGTGCAGGAAGTGCAATCGTTCGAACATTTTGCATATGAAACGCTGTCGTTTCGTTCGATTTAGTCATATATCGACGCTTAAACGCTGTTTTTAATGCATTTTACATTCTTAATTCTGTGCGCGCCTGTTTCATCGTCGAGACAAGCCCAACTGTGAAGGAAATGCAATCGTTTCGAACATTTTGCATATGAAACGCTGTCGTGTCGTTCGATATAGGCATATTTCGACTTTTAAATACTGTTTTCAATACGTTTTAGAATCGTCATTCTGTGCGCGCCTGTTTCATCGTCGAAACAAGCCCAACTGTGAAGGAAATGCAATCGTTCGAAGATTTTGCATATGAAACGCTGTCGCTTCGATCGATTTAGGCATATTTCGACGATTGAATACTATTTTTAATACGTTTTAGAATCGTCATTCTTTGCGCGCCTGTTTCTTCGTCGAAACAAGCACAACTATGTAGGAAATGCAATGGTACGAAGATTTTAAATATGAAACGTCATCGTCTCGTTCGTTTTAGGCATATTTCGACGTTTTAAACGCTGATTTTAATGCATTTTGCATTCTCAGCGCAGAATCTGATAGAGTGTGTCCAAACAAGCCAAACTGTGCAGAAAATGCAATCGTTCGACGATTTTGCATATGAAACGCTGTCGTTTCGTTCGATTTAGGCATATTTCGACGCTTAAACGCTGTTTTTAATGCATTTTACATTCTTAATTCTGTGCGCGCCTGTTTCATCGTCGAAACAAGCCCAACTGTGAAGGAAATTCAATCGTTCGAACATTTTGCATATGTAACGCTGTCGTTTCGTTCGATATAGGCATATTTCGACGATTAAATACTGTTTTCAATACGTTTTAGAATCGTCATTCTGTGCGCGCCTGTTTCTTCGTCGAAACAAGCCCACTTATGTAGGAAATGCAATGGTACGAAGATTTTAAATATGAAACGCTGTCTATTCGTTCGATTTAGGCATATTTCGACGATTAAATACTGTTTTTAATACGTTTAAGAATCGTCATTCTGTGCGCGCCTGTTTCTTCGTCGTAACAAGCAAAAACTATGTAGGAAATGCAATGGTACGAAGATTTTAAATATGAAACGTCATCGTTTCGTTCGTTTTAGGCATATTTCGACGTTTTAAACGCTGATTTTAATGCAGTTTGCATTCTCAGTGCAGTGCGTACCAATTTAATCATCCAACAAGCCCAACTGTGAAGAAAATGCAATCGTTCGAACATTTGCATATGAAACGCTGTCGTTTCGTTCGATTTAGTCATATATCGACGCTTAAACGCTGTTTTTAATGCATTTTACATTCTTAATTCTGTGCGCGCCTGATTCATCGTCGAGACAAGCCCAACTGTGAAGGAAATGCAATCGTTCGAACAATTTTGCATATGAAACGCTGTCGTGTCGTTCGATATAGGCATATTTCGACTTTTAAATACTGTTTTCAATACGTTTTAGAATCGTCATTCTGTGCGCGCCTGTTTCATCGTCGAAACAAGCCCAACTGTGAAGGAAATGCAATCGTTCGAAGATTTTGCATATGAAACGCTGTCGCTTCGTTCGATTTAGGCATATTTCGACGATTGAATACTGTTTTTAATACGTTTTAGAATCGTCATTCTTTGCGCGCCTGTTTCTTCGTCGAAACAAGCACAACTATGTAGGAAATGCAATGGTACGAAGATTTTAAATATGAAACGTCATCGTCTCGTTCGTTTTAGGCATATTTCGACGTTTAAACGCTGATTTTAATGCATTTTGCATTCTCAGCGCAGTGCATACCTGTTTCATCATCCAAACAAGCCAAACTGTGCAGAAAATGCAATCGTTCGACGATTTTGCATATGAAACGCTGTCGTTTCGTTCGATTTAGGCATATTTCGACGCTTAAACGCTGTTTTTAATGCATTTTACATTCTTAATTCTGTGCGCGCCTGTTTCATCGTCGAAACAAGCCCAACTGTGAAGGAAATTCAATCGTTCGAACATTTTGCATATGTAACGCTGTCGTTTCGTTCGATATAGGCATATTTCGACGATTGAATACTGTTTTTAATACGTTTTAGAATCGTCATTCTTTGCGCGCCTGTTTCTTCGTCGTAACAAGCAAAACTATGTAGGAAATGCAATGGTACGAAGATTTTAAATATGAAACGCTGTCTATTCGTTCGTTTTAGGCATATTTCGACGTTTTAACGCTGATTTTAATGCAGTTTGCATTCTCAGTGCAGTGCGTACCAATTTAATCATCCAAACAAGCCCAACTGTGAAGAAAATGCAATCGTTCGAACATTTTGCATATGAAACGCTGTCGTTTCGTTCGATTTAGTCATATATCGACGCTTAAACGCTGTTTTTAATGCATTTTACATTCTTAATTCTGTGCGCGCCTGTTTCATCGTCGAGACAAGCCCAACTGTGAAGGAAATGCAATCGTTCGAACATTTTGCATATGAAACGCTGTCGTGTCGTTCGATATAGGCATATTTCGACTTTTAAATACTGTTTTCAATACGTTTTAGAATCGTCATTCTGTGCGCGCCTGTTTCATCGTCGAAACAAGCCCAACTGCGAAGGAAATGCAATCGTTCGAAGATTTTGCATATGAAACGCTGTCGCTTCGATCGATTAAGGCATATTTCGACGATTGAATACTGTTTTTAATACGATTTAGAATCGTCACTCTTTGCGCGCCTGTTTCTTTGTCGAAACAAGCACAACTATGTAGGAAATGCAATGGTACGAAGATTTTAAATATGAAACGTCATCGTCTCGTTCGATTTAGGCATATTTCGACGCTTAAACGCTGTTTTTTAAAGCATTTTTACATTCTTAATTCTGTACGCGCCTGTTTCATCGTCGAAACAAGCCCAACTGTGAAGGAAATGCAATCGTTCGAAGATTTTGCATATGAAACGCTGTCGCTTCGTTCGATTTAGACATATATCGACGCTTAAACGCTGTTTTTAATGCATTTTACATTCTTAATTCTGTGCGCGCCTGTCTCATCGTCGAGACAAGCCCAACTGTGCAGGAAATGCAATCGTTCGAACATTTTGCATATGAAGCGCTATCGTTTCGTTCGATATAGGCATATTTCGAAGTTTAAACGCTGATTATAATGCAGTTTGCATTCTCAGCGCAGTGCATACCTGTTTCATCATCCAAACAAGCCCAACTGTGCAGGAAGTGCAATCGTTCGAACATTTTGCATATGAAACGCTGTCGTTTCGTTCGATTTAGTCATATATCGACGCTTAAACGCTGTTTTTAATGCATTTTACATTCTTAATTCTGTGCGCGCCTGTTTCATCGTCGAGACAAGCCCAACTGTGAAGGAAATGCAATCGTTCGAACATTTTGCATATGAAACGCTGTCGTGTCGTTCGATATAGGCATATTTCGACTTTTAAATACTGTTTTCAATACGTTTTAGAATCGTCATTCTGTGCGCGCCTGTTTCATCGTCGAAACAAGCCCAACTGTGAAGGAAATGCAATCGTTCGAAGATTTTGCATATGAAACGCTGTCGCTTCGATCGAATCTGATAGAGTGTGT